>CAUYRH010043860.1:0-23407 GCA_963574655.1 Perodicticus potto | reverse complement strand
GTCTCCTGCCTCTGCCTCCCAAGTAGCTAGGACTACAGGCGCCCGCCACAACGCCCAGCCATTTTTTGGTTGCAGCCGTCATTGTTGTTTGGCGGGTCTGGGCTGGATTCGAACCCGCCAGCTCAGGTGTACGTGGCTGGCCCTTTAGCCCGTTGAGCCACAGGCGCCGAGCCAGCTGCATAGTTTTAGATGGTTATCCATTTATATTTACTCAATGATGTGCCACGCACTGTTCTAAGTGCTGAAAGGATAGCTGTGTATAAGACTAAGGTTCTGGCGAGGTCAAGCTTACACCAGTGGCAACGACAGTAAACAAAAACTACTTGAGATAGGGATGATTTCTCTAAAGGAAAATAAACAGGGCGATGTGAGAGGGAGAAGTGAAGTGGGGAATTTTCAGGCTTGAGTGAATAACTACTCTTCCTGTGAGCGGAGCCCAGGCGCAGAAACTCGGGCATGCCAATCCTGCCTCCAGGTCGGGCCGGGGCAGGCCCACACAAAGGAATTCCGATCCGCCCTGCCCAGAACCGCCCAGAGCGACTTCCAAGAAATAGCGTGACCGTTGGTGTAAAACGCCTTTTTAGACTCTGGACTGCCTCTGGCTCTGGGCTGCAGACCTGTGTGGGGCACGTGGCCACAGGCCTAGAGAGTAGAAAGAACTCCTGAGCTGCCCACACTCCAGCGGGGCCTGCCGCCCGTCTCCGACGTCCTGGCTACTGTCGGAATCAACTGCGGTCCCAAGTCTGAGTTGTAAAACGGCCAGCAGATCGCCATTTTGGCTGGCTGCGCGGCACCGGGGGCGGAGCCTCACGAGACCCAAACAATCCCACGTGGCAGGGGCGGGATCTCCGCCGTGACGTCACGGCGCGCTCGTGCGCCGCTGAGGTCACGCGCCGACCGTACCCTTGCAGTGGGGGCCGGAAAAGACGGAAGGTCGCAGTCTTCTGCTTCCCCGGAACTTTTTACTCCCTCTGCCCCGCCCCCTTCCCACCTCCTGTCCCCCCCTTCCGGCCCGCCTCGACCCCCTGCAACCGCCGTGGCTGCTGCCTCGCTTCTGCCAGGGTGTGACTGAACGCCGAACCTGTCGGCGGCCCTTGAGGTAAGGAGACAGCTGCGGGGCCGCTCTGGCCTCCCGGTCCCCGCGCCCCGTGTGCCCCCATAGTGTCGCCTACGAGTGGTCACCGCAGTCCTCAGCTCCAGGCAGTTCCGTCCGGTACTCTGAGGAAGGCAGGTCCCCATGCCGTGACTCTGTCCCGGGAAGGTTGTCCTGGCCTCGGGGACCCTTGCCTAGCTCTTCCAGGCGCTTGCACCTCACCCCGGATGCCCGGGGCGGCTGGAATGACCTCGCTTGTGGCTCCTCCCCGACTCTCCTCGGAACCGCACACCTCTGCAGCGCGGAGCCACCTGCGGCTAGCTGGACATCTGTCTCTGCTGGTGCAATTGTTTTCCCGCGTTGAAACGTGCAATTCGTTTGTGTTTTACTAACTAGTAAAACTACTGCAGAATCTGGCGGAAGAAGTTACCTGGAAAAGTCTAGGCCAGGGTAGTGAGCTTGCTTCTTACGTTTGACCTTTTGGGAGTGATGTGTCTGGTACTCAGATTTGAATCGGGAACCTCTAACCCCATTTCGCCCATGCACCTAAACAAGACGTACGGGGATGGGTGGTGGTGGCGGAGGAGGAGGAGGAGCCAGCCCGAAGGGTATGCTTTTCCAGTGGTAAGGACTTGTATTAATTTCTTCAACTGCCATGATCACCTGGTGCACTTGTTGAAAAATACAGCTCCCTGGACCAGCAGGATCAGGACCTGCAGAGGTGGAGCCTAGGAATCTGTTGTTTTTAAACAAGTGAGACTGCTGAGACATTGTGGGAAATGTGTTAATCCACCCATACCCATCCAGTCTTCCTTGTGACCAGCAGCCCTCTTGTGTACAGTACTGTAGCCAGGCAGATGAACAAGGAAGGATGTTACAGCTGTCTCTTTGCTCTTGGAAGAACAGATTTGAGCAGAGCCAGCCTCAGTCTTAACGTCGTTTACCTAAAGTTATTCTTCTTACCAGAGAATATTATACATTTTCCAGAACTTTAAAAAATGAGTCCGGTGCCTCCCTTTCCTTCCTTTCCTTCCTTGTTTACTTTGAGACCTTTTCTTCTGCCCTTACCACTTCATTCTTTTGAAGGTCACAAGAGCAGAAATCATTTTCTTTTTTTTTTTTTTTTTTTGAGACAGAGCCTCAAGCTGTCACCCTGGATAGAGTGCCATGGCATCACAGCTCACAGCAGCCTCCAATTCCTGGGCTCAAGCGAGTCTCTTGCCTCCACCTCCCAAGTAGCTGGGACTGCAGGCGCCCGCCACAACGCCTGGCCATTTTATGGTTGCAGCCCTCATTGTTGTTTGGCCGGGGGCTGAACCCGCCAGCTCAGGTGTACGTGGCTGGCGCCTTAGCCCGTTGAACCTCAGGCGCCGAGCCCAGAAATCATTTTCTTGGTTCTTAGCACTCTGAGCTTTTAACATTGTCTATTCAACTTTGATTTTTTTTTTTTTTGAGACAGAGTCTTACTTTCTTGCCCCCAGTAGAGTGCAATGGCATCATAGCTCACAGCAACCTCAAATTCTTGAGCATAAGTGATTCTCTTGCCTCAGCCTTCCAAGTAGCTGGGACTATAGGTGCCTGCCACAATGCATTGCTATTTTTTAGAGATGGGGACTCACTCTTGCTCAGGCTGGTCTCAAACTTGTGAGCTCAAGCGATCCACTCGCCTTGGCCTCCTAGAGTGCTAGGATTACAGGCGTAAGCCACTGCTCAGGGTTTTTTTGTTGTTGTTGTTGTTGTTTGTTTTTTTGCAGTTTTGGCCAGGGGCAGGCTTGAACCCACCACCCCCAATGTATGGGGCTGGCACCCTCCTCCTTGAGCCACAGGCACCGCCCTGTTACTACAGTTCTTCTGCTATCTTTGCAATTCCCAGTTTCCTGCTAGAGGAGGGTTTTTGGTTTTGTTTCTGTTTTTTTCTGAAAAACAGGAGAGTATTCTTTATTCACTGATTCTATTTATGCAATTTCTCCTATATATATATATTTTTTCTATATGACACTTTTTTTTTTTATTATTGTTGGGCATTCATTGACGGTACAAGAAACCAGGTTACACTGATTGCATTTGCTAGGTAAAATCCCTCTTACAATGGTGTTTTGCCCCCAAAAGGTGTGGCACACACCAAGACCCCACCCCTCTCGCTCCTTTTCTCTCTGGGTTGTTTTTTTTTTTTTAAAGGACTGTTGTTGTTGTTGTTGTTGTTTTTAATTTTATTTATTTTGTTGTTGTTGCAGTTCAGCCGGAGCTGGGTTTGAACCCGCCACCCTTGGTATATGGGGTCGGCGCCCTACTCACTGAGCCACAGGTGCCGCCCTAGAGGAGGTTTTTTATGGGTCTGTCCTCAGAGTTGCCTTTTCTTTACTCACCTGGTTTTATTTGAAAGGTAACATGGAGTAATGATTAAATGACAGGCTCTGGTACCAGACTGGCAGAATTACAGTCCTACCACTGCCACTCACGGGTATTATAAGACCTTGGATGACTCCTTCACTTAACTGTGCCACAGTTTCTGCAAGTGTAGAACAGAACTGATACTATCTGCCTCAGAGGATTGTGAGGATTTGATTAGTCATATACGTCAACAATGTCTGACACATCTACCTATAAAAATATTAGCTTTAGGGCGGCACCTGTGGCTCAGTGGGTAGGGCACTGGCCCCATAGACCAAGGGTGGCGGGTTCAAACCCGGCCCTGGTCAAACTGCAACAAAAAAATAGCCGGGCATTGTGGTGGGCGCCTGTAGTCCCACCTACTCGGAAGGCTGAGGCTAGAGAATCATCTGAGCCCAGGAGTTAGAGGTTGCTGTGAGCTGTGTGACGCCACAGCACTCTACCGAGGGCAATAAAGGGAGACTCTGTCTCTACAAAAAAATAATCCCCTTGAATCTGGGTGAAAAATCATTGATTTTCATTTTTTCCCATCACCTTCGTTCTCTATTTTAATATATGCACCAACATGTATTTCCTAGGCGCCCACACTGAGTGCTAGGAAAACAGAACAAGTTATGATTGGTCCCTGCTCTCAGAGAGCTCCTTTATAATAGAAGAAAAATAACTACCACTATTGAGTGCTCCTTGTGTGCCAGTGTCGCGTTTCTTCTGCACTATCTGATTTAGTCTTTGCAGCAACCGTGTGAGGTAGGTATGCTTAGTTCGTGTTACAGATGAGTACCTGGAATCACTCTAGAGGTTCGGTAACTTGCTCGAAGCCATATAGCTAATGAGGTGGGGGAGATTTTCAAACACAGATCTATTTGCCTCCAAATCCTGGATTTGGTTGGATGTGTGGCTTTTTTGATTGACAGGCTTACTGTTACACACTCTGGTAAGTTCTATGCTGGGAGCAGTGCAGGGTATTATGGAAGAAAATAGAAGGGTCACCTAAGTGTCGTGGGTGTGGGGCAGGTGTCAGATAAGATGTCAAAGAGGTTGCAACCTAAGATTACCTGTATATGGGGAGAGATGGCAGGAATAGTCCTGCAGATGAAAGAGAAGATTCGTGTCTGACATATGTGAGGAATTACAAGTAGTACAATCTGGCTTGATCAGAATACGAGAGGAGAGAAGAAAAGTGAGACCAGAGATGAGAAACCAGATTGCAAAGGATCTTATACTTCATATTAAGGAGTTTTGACTTTTTTCTTAGGGTATCAGAAAGTAATGGAAGCAGTATGAGTAGGGACGTGAAGTAAGATTTGTATTTTAGAAGAGTTGCTCAGCCTCCTGTGTAAAGATCAGGGGGTGGAGGGGGAAATGATGTGCAGATCAGAGGCTGGCAGCCCTGCCAGGAAACTTCTGCAGTCTCTGAGACAGGATGGTGATCTGGACGACAGGCAGAGATGGAGATGTAGGATATAAACGTGTTAGGCATTGGTGATTGACTGGGTAGGGGAGATGAGAGAAGGGGAGAAGCCCAGGCTAATACCCAGGATTATAGAATGTGATATTACTTAGGGGACAGAGGAAGTGAGGCAGGTTTGGAGCCTGAGGAAGGTGGGTTTATCTCATGATCACTGTTTTACCTTTGGAATCCAGGTGGAGAAGTTCATTCCACAGCTAGATCTGTAGGGCCAGTGCTCAGGATTGCAAGTGGTAGAAAATGAAATCACCCTGGGAGAGCATGTGGAATGTGAAGAGAATCAGGCCTCAGAGAGTCCTGAGGGTCAGGAGTACATCAGGGTGGGCAGAGGTGAGAACATACCAAAGATGTGACCAGGGAAGTAGGTGTTACATAAAACAAGAAAATTGTGAGGAGGAAGGAGTGATCCGTGGTATTAATTGCTGTAGAGAGGTCAAGTGTAACAATGCCCGGAAAGCGTCACTGGAAACTTGCAACATTAGTGTTCTTCGGGAGAGCAATGTCAGTGTCTGGTCAGGCAGAAGCCTGACTGCTTTTGGTTCAGGAAAGAGTTGGATGGGGAAAAATGAAAAACAGGAAATAAAGGACCTATTTCCATATATTACTTCATTATCAAGTGAAAGAGACAAATGTGATATATATGTTAAGGATAAATTATTCCCTAAAAAGCCTGCCAGCCAACTACATTCCTACATTCACTAAATTATAAGAAAATAAAGACTTAAGATGAGGGTGGTGATGGGCAAGTGGACATCAGGGCAGCTTATTGCTGTGAAAAATAAAAATTCTGAGAAAATACCATTAACGCTATTGTTGGTTATCTTTGTGTGGTAGGAAATCTTAATTCTTCCTGTATTTGAGTTTTTGTAAAGACCATAATTTTTATAATTTATAATTCTTAAAATTGAAAATTGCTAATTGGAGAAAGTTGTGGAGCTTTTGTTTCATTTCCTAAATCGCTTGGAGGGACTTGAACATATTAAGATACTAAAGAAGGTGCAGAGCAGCGGCTCACAACTATAATCCTAGCACTTGGAGGCTGAGGTGGGTGAGTCACTTGAACTCAGGAGTTCAAGACCAGCCTGAGCAAGAGCGAGACCTGTCTCTAAAAATACCCATGCATTGTGACGGGCACCTGTAGTCCCTACTACTCAGGAGTCTGAGGCAAGAGGATTGCTCAAGCCTGAGAGTTTGAGGTTGTTGTGAGCTATGACGCCACATCACTCTACCAAGGGCAACAAAATAAGATTCTGTCTCAAAAAGAAAAAAAAAAAATGCTGATGAAAAAGAGCCAGAAGGGAGGGAAACATTGTAGGTACATGAAAGAGAGGACAGTGATGGAAGTAGGGTCCAGAGAAGGGCTGGCTATGGTGATTTACACTTATAATCCTACCACTCTAGAAACTCATGCTAGTGGGATTGCTTGAGGCCTGGGGTTCAAGACCAGCTTGAGGAATGTAGTGAGACCCCTGTCTCTCCATAAAAATTCAGCCAGATGCTGGCCTGTGCCTGTAGTCCTAGCTACTGAAGAGGCCGAGGCAGGAAGATTGCTTGAGCTTGAGGTTACGGAGAGCTATGAAGACACCATTGCACTCTATTTTAGACTGAGTGATGGACCAAGATCCAGTGTCACCTCCAATCCCCCCCAAAATGGGATGGAACACCCATGGAGTGATCAGTTTTCAGTGGAATGAAAGATGGTTGCAGATGCAAGTAAGTTTACAGGTAGGGTTTTAGGGATTGACCACATCATGGTCACACTTGTTCTGTAAAACTTCATTGTGTCTTTCTCCAAATCTTATTTCTCCAGTGCTTAGCTTACGTCCCACTTGGTGTGGGGTGGATTATCTCTGTTGCCCAGACTGGAGTGCAGTGGTACAGTCATAGCTGCTGTAACCTTAAATTTTGGGACTCAACTGATCCTCTGTCAGCTGGGACTGCAGATGTGTGCTGCCACTCTTGGCTAATTTTTTATGCTTATTTTTTATAGAAATAAGGTCCTCTATGTTGTCTCAAACCTGTGTTTTTAAACTCCTGGCCTCAAGTGATCTTGCTTTGGCCTCCCAAAGTGCTGGAATTACAGGTGCAAGACACTGTGCCTGGCCTACATTCTACTTTCTGTATGATCCTTTCCTTGATGGTCTGAGCTTTTGCTTTTTTCCTTTTTCAACTTACAGTTATTTTGTAGATATGTGCGCTTTGTCACTACTTGTGACTCATGTTTGTGTGAATGATAACCCTAACATGGCTAATAACTCTCTCTTCATGTGCAGAAAGAGACATTAATACTTAAATGTGATCACCTGGATCATATCACTTATTTCCTTCCGAAAGACCCCATTATTTATTATTGCCTCTCCTTTCTAATCATCTCTTTCCCTTTTGGGTCATTCCCTCCAGCAGTGAACATTCTTAATATCTCCCGTCTATAAAAACAAACAATCTTGCTCCACTCCCCTTTCTTCTCTCGCTTCTGTGCCATTTTTCTGCTCCTCTTCAGAGCAAAATATAAAAATAGGCTCAGTGCTCGTAGCCTAGTGGTTATGGTGCCAGCCACATGCACCAAGGGTAATGGATTCAAACCCAGCCCAGGCCAGCTGGACAACTGCAACCAAAAAAAAAAAATGGCCAGGCATTGTGGCGGGTGCCTGTAGTCCCAGCTACTTGGGAGGCTGAGGCAAGAGAATCGCTTGAGCCCAAGAGTTTGAGGTTGGCTCAGCGCCTGTGGCTCAAGGGGCTGAGGCGCCAGCCACATACACCTGAGCTGGTGGGTTCAAATCCAGCCCAAGCCCACCAAACAACAATGATGGCTGCAACCAAAAAATAGCTGGGCGTTGTGGTGGGCTCCTGTAGTCCCAGCTACTTGGGAGGCGGAGGCAGGAAAATTGCTTGAGCCCAGGAGTTCAAGGTTGCTGTGAGCTGTGATGCCACAGCACTCTACCCAGGGTGACAGTTAAGGCTTTGTCTAAAAAAAAAAAAAAAGAGGCTTGGCGCCTGTGGCTCAATGGGCTAAGGTACCAGCCACGTACACCAGAGCTGGCGGGTTCGAATCCAGCCCGGGCCCACCAAACAACAATGACGGCTGCAACCAAAGGATGGCCAGGCGTTGTGGCAGGCGCCTGTAGTCCCAGCTACTCGGGAGGCGGAGGCAGAAGACTCGCTTGAGCCCAGGAGTTGGAGGTTGCTGTGAGCTGTGATGCCACGGCACTCTATCCAGGGTGACAGCTGGAGGCTCTGTCTCAAAAAAAAATTTAAAAAAAAGTTTGAGGTTGCTGTGAGTGTGATGCCACAGTACTCTACCCAGGGTAACAGATTAAGACTCTGTCTCAAAAAATAAAGAAATAAAATAAAATAAAATGAAGCTGTCTCCACTCCCTCATTTCCTTTATTCTTCAATTTACACTAGCCTGCATTTCATCCTTACCACTTCCGTGAAAATGTCCATTTTGAGGACACCAAGGACCTTTGCATTGTCAAAAGTTTCTGGACACTTGTTTATCTTGCCCAGCCCCTCAACACCATCTGTAGTTAACCACTTCCTAACAGTTTCTTCTCTTGGTCTCTGAGGCACCTCTGCCTGCTTTTCTTTCTACCATACCAAGCCTTATTTCTCTTCTTTAGCCAATTCTCTCTTTATCTGGACACGCTCAGTCTGCTGCAATATTGGGTCCTAGTCTATAGTCCTTCCTTTCTCTTCCCAGTCTGTGAGTGCCAGGGCCCTTCTGAGTTCGTGTTCCCCTCAGAATACTAGGGGTCTAAATGTCGTGTTTGTACTGATGACCCCAAACCTTTTCCTCCCTTTTCAGGCTTGTATGTTCAGCTGCTGCTTAGTGTTTGTAGTTAGTTTTCTGGTGAGTATCTCACACTTAACATATCTGAAAACATATGACTATACACACAGCCGCTCACTCATTTGCCCTTGCACTACTGCAATAGTTTCCTAACTCATCTCTGCTTTTCCGGTTTCTACCATCTTCTCACCACCATGGAGCCAGACTGTCCTTTGAAATAGTTTCCAGATCATTTCATTTTCCTCCTTTACCAATTGGAATAAAATTCCAGCTGCTGGTGGTGACAGTCGAAGGCTCAATATAATTAGTTTCTGCTGCCCCTCCAGCACAGATTTAGATTGTTCCCCCTCACTCACCATGTTATGCACACACTGGTCTCTTTTTTGTTCTTGGCCTCATCTTGGTCCATTTTATCTCAGGGCCTTTGCATGTACCCATCCCTCTGTGTGAAGCACACAGCTGGTTCCTTCTCATTCATCAGACCTCATCAAACACCACTTCTTTGGAGGCCTTTCCTGACACACTATTTTATATATGCCTATAGTTACTCTATCACATTAGCTTTATTTACTCATTCTATTTGTGTATTAATTGCCAAATGTAAGTTTCATAAAGGCAGGGACTTCATATTCTTAGTCACTGCTATATACACATAGCAGGGCATCTGAAGAGTTCTGTAAGCTCTCAGATATTTACTGAATGAATGATTACTTTTCTTTGCTAAGTTCTTTTCTTGTTAATTTATATTAAGTGCAACGAAATATGTTTGGTTTTCTCTGTCTAGTTTGAATTCTTGGGATCTCCTATTTGGTGACAGACGTGATGTTCTCCCGGTTGCTATCGATTGTCCAAAGACAAAGAACCAACCCCAGATGGCAGAATTGGTCCTCAGCAAGAAGCAGTGTGTCTGCTGCCGAGGCACATTCTATCACCCTGCCCACCCAGACACAGGTGGTCATCTGTGGGGGTGGAGTCATGGGAACATCCGTGGCCTATCACCTCTCCAAAATGGGGTGGAAGGATATTGTCCTTCTGGAGCAGGGCAGGTAAGGATCAAACTGGACTTGGCCTATGGTTGTGCTGCATTAAAAGAAATTTTCTTTTTTCATGGAGACTGTCTTGCTATGTTACCCAGGCGAGTCTCTTCCCCAAACAAACCAGAATCTCTAGGAGTGAAACCACACATCAGTATTTTAAAAATACCCAAAGGAGGGTGGTGCCTGTGGCTCAGTGGGTAGGGCACTGGCCCCATATACCAAGGGTGGCAGGTTCAAACCCGCCCCCAGCCAAACTGCAGCAAAGAAATAGCTGGCTGTTGTGGTGGGCGCCTATAGTCCCAGCTACTCGGGAGGCTGAGGCAAGAGAATCTCCTAAGCCCAGGAGTTTGAGGTTGCTGTGAGCTGTGTGATACCATGGCACTCTACCGAGAGTGATAAAGTGAGACTCTGTCTCTACAAAAAAAAAAAATACCCAAGGAACTCTAATGTCCACTCAAGGGTAAGAGCCACTGTCAGAGCGCTATCCCAGCAGATGTATGTCACCTCAGCTATCAGCACTGTCCCCCAGTCAGAGTTAGTGGCACTCCCACCCAGGGTAGAAGCTCTATACAGTGGCCATTTATTAATTTGTTATATATTAATTGACAAAAATGTTCAAAAAAATCTATCTTAGAAAACTGACGATGTGATGTGGGAAATAGAATCTTTAGAGTAGAACAGTAAACTCCAGTGACAAAAACCTGACACAGGTGGTGGTTTACTGAGTGCTAAATAATTTGAGGGCAGTGACCTCCTTCCGCCCCTACCTGCTTTCTTGACTTATGGGTTGCTTGCAAAACTTAGTCTTTGGGCCCAGCATTACTAGAGCTTTTTATGCTTTTTTACCTGCCACAAATTGGAGAATTTTTTTCAATTTAAATTTTACTTTTTTTTTTTTTTTTTGGAGACAGAGTCTCACTTTGTCACCCTCAGTTAGGGTGCTGGTGGCATCATAGCTCACAGCAACCTCAAACTCTTGGGCTCAAGCGATCCTCTTTCCTCACAGCCTCCCAAGTAGCTGGGACTACAGCCACCCACCACAACACCTGGCTATTTTTAGAAACGAGGTCTCACCCTAGCCCAGACTGGTCTCAAACCTGTGAGCTCAGGCAGTCCACCTACTTTCACCTCCCAGAATGCTAGGATTACAGGTGTGAGCCACCATGCCCTTATTTTTAAATAGGCAGTATATTTGTATGATTCAGAATTGAAAATATGTCAAGGAGTATACAGGGGAAAGCCTCCCATACCTGACCTCTATCTACATGTTTCCTTCTCTGGAGGGAGACAAGTTCCAGATACGTCTGTACATACCTAAGCAAATATGTATTGGTAGGTATTAGATCTGTGTATGGATATTCTTTTTTTTTTTTCCCTTTTTTTCTTTTTTGAGACAGAGTCTCACCATGTCACCTTGGGTTGAAGTGCTATGGCATCATTGTAGCTCACAGCAACCTCAAAGTCTTGGGGCTCAAGTGACCCTCTTGCCTCAGCCTCCCAAATACCTGGGACTACAGGCGCCTGCCATGACTTCCTGCTGGATTTTTCTATTTTTAGTAGAGATGGGGTCTGGCTCTTGCTAAGTCTGGTCTGGAACTCCTGAGCTCCAGTCATTAGCCCGTCTCAGCTTCCCAGAGTGCTAGGATTACAGGCATGAACTACTGTGCCCAGCCTATTTTGTTGACGTTTTTATACAGACAGTAGCATGCCTTAAACACTGTTCCTCACTTTTTTTCGTAACGATGTTCCATATTGGTGCATAAAGAGCTTCTAATTCTTTTTTTTTTTTTTTTTTGAGACAGAGCCTCCAGCTGTCACTCTGGATAGAGTGCTATGACATCACAGCTCACAGCAACCTCCAATTCCTGGGCTCAAGCGAGTCTCTTGCTTCCGCCTCCCAAGTAGCTGGGACTACAAGCGCCTGCCAGAATGCCCGACCATTTTTTGGTTGCAGCCATCATTGTTTGGCGGGCCCAGGCTGGATTCGAACCCACCAGCTCAGGTGTACGTGGCCGGCGCCTTAGCCCGTTGAGCCACAGGCACCGAGCCATCTTTTTTTTGAGACAGGGTCTCACTTTGTCACCCTCTGTAAAGTACTGTGGCATCATAGCTCATAGCATAGTTCAAACTCTTGGGCTCAAGCAATCCTCTTGCCTCAGTCTGCCGAGTGGCTAGGATTCCAGGTGCCTGCCACAGTGCTGGGCTATTTTTATAGATGAGGTCTTGCTTTGACTCAGGCTGGTATCCAACTCATGAGCTCAGGCAATTCACCCTCCTCAGCCTCCCAAGTGCTGGGATTATAGGCATGAACCACTGCACCCAACCTCTAATTCTTTGTATATAGCTGCATTACATTGAATAGATGAACTCCCAGATTTTATTTTATTTTTTTTATTTTATTTTTATTTTTTTTTTTGCGACAGATCCTCAAGCTGTCACCCTAGGTAGAGAGCTGTAGCATCACAGCTCACAGCAACCCCAACTCCTGGGCTCAAGCGAATCTCCTGCCTCTCCCTCCCAAGTAGCTGGGACTACAGGCGCCCGCCACAACGCCCAGCCATTTTTTTGGTTGTGGCCATCATTGTTTGGCGGGTCCGGGCTGGATTCAAACCCGCCAGCTCAGGTATACTTGGCTGGCGCCTTAGCCACTTGAGCCACAGGCACCGAGCCTATTTTATTTATTTTTTTATAAAAAACAATCGATCAAGCGATTCTCTTGCCTCAGCTTCCCAGTAGCTGGGACTGCAGGTGTGCACCACAATACCTGGCTGTTTTTTTGTTACTGTTATCATTGATGTTTAGCAGGTCCTGGTCATGTTCAAACCTATCAGGCCTGGTGCATATGGCCAGCACCCTAACCACTGAGCTACGGGTGCCAAGCCTAACTCCCAGATTTTCAATCAATTCCATGTCATTGACCATTTAGGTTGTCTCCATCTTTTCATATTATAAATAACATTATACTATAATGAGAAACCTTAAACCTACATTCACAGATATGTGAATCTACCTAATAGCATTTCCCATCCATCCTACAGGCTGGCTGCTGGCTCTACAAGGTTCTGTGCTGGCATCCTGAGCACCGCCAGGCACTTGACCATCGAGCAGAAGATGGCAGACTATTCAAACAAACTCTACCATCAGTTAGAGCAAGAAACAGGCATCCAAACAGGTATGCAGGTAATCTACAGATTATTGGTCTGTCTGTCCCCAAGACTCTTTTACTCAGTACTGTGTTGGTCCTCTACCTGGTTTGCCTAGTAATTTGGTAATTAAGACTTAGGTCTTACTCCAGACTCTGCCGTCAGCCTGAGTGTTACCTTGTGCAAGTCTCTGAGCTTGTTGAGCTGTCTTCAGTTTTCCTTTCTATAAAATGAGGTGATTCAGTCAGTATTCTTGATCCTTTTCAGATCCTTTAATTCTTGTCATTACGTGAAAAGTTTTCTGGGCCATTTCCTATGTATTTCACTCATTCAGGCATAGTAAATGGCAGTACTTGATTCCTAACCAAGAAGAGGAGGAAGATCTTAAGTTTACATGCTTGATAGTTTGTCTTTTTTCTTATTTTTATTTTATTTTATTTATTTATTTTATTTTATTTTATTTTATTTTATTTTTTTTTGAGACAGAGTCTCACTTTGTCACCCATGTAGAGCTGGCTCTATATCACAGCTCACAGCAACTTCCAACTCATGGGCTCAAGTGATCTTTTTGCCTTAGCCTCCCGAGAAACTGGGACTATTTTTAGAGACGGGGGTCTCACTCTGGCTCAAGTCAACCCACCTGCCTTCACCTCCCAGAGTGCTAAGATTACAGGTGTGAGCCACTGTGGCCAGCCATGTGCATAATAGTTAAATCATAGTTTGAACCACTGAATTTTACCAGTTGTTAAGTATACTTTTGAGCCGGTCACGGTGGCTTATGCCTGTAATCATAGCACTCTGGGAGGTGAAGGCGGATGGATTGCTGGAGCTCATGAGTTTAAGATCAGCCTGAGCCAGAGCCAGACCGTATCTCCAGAAATAGCTGGGTCTTGTGGTGGGCGCCTATAGTCCCAGTTACTTGGGAGGCTGAGGCAAGAGGATCACTTGAGCCTAAGAATTTGAGATTGCTGTGAATTACAATGCCATGGCACTCTACTGAGGCCAACAAAGTGAGACTCTGTCTCAAAAAAAAAGTATATATATCTTTTTGGCTTGGCACCTGTAGCTCAAGCGGCTAAGGTGCCAGCCACATATACCACAGCTGGTGGGTTCGAATCTGGCCCAGGCCTGCCAAACAATGACAGTTACAACCAATAAATAGCCAGACTTTGTGGCAGGCACCTGTAGTCCCAGCTACTTGGGAGGCTGAGGCAAGAGAATCGCTTAAGCCCAGGAGTTGGAAGTTGCTGTGAGCTGTAACGCCATAGCACTCTAGCCAGGGCAATAGCTTGAGGCTCTGTCTCAAAAAAAAAAGAAAGAAAAAAAAGTATATTTTTGATGATGTGTAATTAAGGGGCAAATGATATAGGGAATTGTAAGTTAAATAGTACTAGAATAGGTGGCACCTATAGCTCAGTGCGTAGGGCACCTGCCACATGCACCAAGGCAGGTGGGTTTAAACCTAGCCTGGGCAGGCTGAAAAAGAATGACAACTGCAACCAAAAAATAGCCGAGTGCCGTGGCCCGCCACAGTGCCCGGTTATTTGTTTTTGTTGTTGCAGTTTGGCTAGGGCCAAATTCAAACCCACCACCCTCGGTATGTGGGGCTGGCACCCTATCCACTGAGCCACAAGTGCTGCCCTCCATGCTTACTCTTTTCGTACTGATATGTAACGGTTCTATTTTATGGCTCTGAACCTTTGACAAAACAAATTATGTGTCAGAATTGCTCTAGTCCAAACCTCAAAAGTCCTCTGTGGGAAAATAGCAGAATTTTAATCTTACTAGTGGGTGTTATATTGAGTTTGTTATGACGGAACATAATTTAACATAGCATTAACATGATGTATCATGTAGGTGCATGTATAGTGGCACGCTCCTGTATGTAATCTTTGGTAGAGACTAGAAAACACCCACTGAACTGTTTGTCTGTCTCAAGGTGAGATTCAGAGTGTGGCCCACAAATCACTGGCCAAGATTGCTGTGCTGAGCTGGTGTATCTACTGTGTTTTACTTATTTATTTACATGTGTGTGTATGTTTCGTTTTTTAGACAAGGTCTCTGTTGCCTGGGCTAAAGTATAGTGGCATCATCCTAGCTCAGTGCAACCTTACCCTCTTGGGTTTGAGGGAGCCTAATAGCTCAGTCTTGCAAGAAACTGACACTATAGGTGCTCACCATCTAGTTAATTTATTTATTTATTTATTTATTTATTTTTTGTAGAGATGAGGTCTCCCTATTGCCTAGGCTGTTCTCAAACTTCTGGCCTCAAGCAATTCTCCTGCCTCAGTGTCCCAAAGTGCTGGGATTATTGGCATGAACTACTATACCAAGCCCTATGTTTCAAAACCAGACTCTGAAATTTCAGTTTCTCCAAACTGGGACCGTCTTCTCATGTCATGTTAGTGAGGAGCATATTTGACTGATGATTTTTTTAGAAATTAAGAAAATATGCAAATTATCATGACTGTACTTTTTTTTAAGTTACCTAATTGATTCAACTCTTCTTTTTTTTTTTTTTTGAGACAGAGTCTCACTATGTCTTCCTTGGTAGAGTGCCGTGGCGTCACAGCTCACAGCAGCCTCAAACTCTTGGGCTTAAGCGGTTCTCTTGCCTCAGCCTCCCAAGTAGCTGGGACTATAGGCACCCGCCACAATGCCCAACTATTTTTGTTGTTGTTGTTGTTGTAGTTGTCGTTGTTTTAGCTGGCCTGGGCTGGGTTCGAACCCACCAGCCCTGGTGTATGTAGCCAGCGCCATAGCCACTGAGCTACAGGTGCCAATCCAATTCAACTTTTTCATTAGAAGAACTAAGGGTCATTGCATTTAGGAAGATTTTCATTGGCAGGTGTAATAATGGTTGTACTAGTATTATATACATGTGTCCAGTATGTTGTTTTGTTTTGTTTTTTGAGACAGAGCCTCAAGCTGTCACCCTGGGTAGAGTGCTGTGGCATCACAGCTCACAGCAACCTCCAATTCCTGGGCACAAGTGAGTCTCTTGCCTCCGCCTCCCAAGTAGCTGGGACTACAGGCACCCGCCACAACGCCTGGCCATTTTTTGGTTGCAGCCGTCATTGTTGTTTGGTGGGCCGGCTGGATTCGAACCTGTCAGCTCAGGTGTATGTATGTGGCAGGCGCCGAGCCTGTATCCAGTATGTTGATTCCAAACAACAGAAATTGGCTCTGGCTAACTTGGCAAAAAAGAGCCTATTAAGAGGACATTGGAAGCCTGTGGAGTTAGGAGACTGCCAGCTGGAGGCAGCCTAGAGGTCAAGATGTGGGGAATCCCATAGCAGACAGGCCCTCAGCTGGGACAGGAACTATCTAGCCAGGACTCTGCTACCCCAAAATAAGTGACCTCTAGCCATTCACCTACTTGCTAAAGAACACACATTCCAGGAGGGTCTGGTTGGCTAAACTTACATTGTATGCCCACTGTTCAGCTATACTGGGGAAGGAGAGGGAGGTTCCAATGACCCCTGGTGTCCTCATGAGTGGCCTTCACCAAGGATTACACTCCTCCCAAGACTAGAAAGAGAAAGGGTGAAATTGCCTAAAGGGAGGGAAGAATAGAGATGGATTCAAGGTCGCATCCCTGCCTCAAAAAAATTTGTTAGTAATGGTGTCTTTCATTTTTATCATGAGTGATTTTATGTACATTAGAATCTCATTTGTCTCATGAAACTATGTTTACATAGGGAGCAGAGCCTTGGTGCATCTGGAGTGTTTTACCTTTTCCCTTTGAGCTCAGAGGAAGCTGACTTACAAAGATAGTGAATGACAGTCCTAGGATCCATCATAGGGCTTCTAACTTATAACCTAGTGGATTTTTCACTCTCCCACCCTACATTTCGTCTGGTCTGTCTTAGTTTGGACTGATATTTCTTATAGGTTACATAAGGACAGGCTCAATCTGTCTGGCTCAAACTCAGGACCGGCTGATCTCCCTGAAGCGCATCAACTCAAGGCTGAAGTACGTAATTGGGTAGAAGCCTATCCCAACTTTACCAAACTGACCTCTGCCAAAGGACCAGTGAATGTCATTTTCCCCTTGTGTTCTGTGACAGTGTCATAGGCATCCCTTCTGAGATCATCTCCCCCAAGAAAGTGGCTGAACTTCACCCTCTTCTCAACGTGCACGACTTGGTGGGGGCCATGCATATTCCTGAGGACGCAGTGGTGTCCTCTGCAGATGTGGCTCTTGCCCTGGCAAGTGCTGCCTCCCAAAATGGTGAGCAGGTTTTTGCATTTTCTTAAGATGGGTTGAGATCATATTAGGCAATGACACTGACTCAAGTTTGGAAAAATTACTCACCTTGGGATATTCAGCTTCCATTTTTAAACAGTAGAATTTGCAATTTTCTTTTCTATAACATCTGTTAATAATTATTTTCCCTTAGGATCTCATTTTTAAAGTTTTAAGGAATTGCTTTTAGTGCTGATTAATGTACTTCAGACTTAGAGAATTCCAATAGGACTAGAGAAGCTCCAAGGTTAGAACCTTAAGGGTTTAATCCATAACTTAAATCATGATCCAGTGTTGGATTGAAGGAGAGAAAGACTAATTAGTGTCCAGGATATTATATTCTTTGGATAAACTGATTCATGATGTGGATAGATTAGGATTTAAGAGGCCCTATTTGAATTCTCTCCTTCCTGCTCGATATTTTATGATTCCTGAAATTTAATTATTATGTGCTAACATCTGTTTTTAAACTGACCTACAGTTTTCAGTCTTGGGCAAGGCTCATTTACATAGCTGCAGGATATGATTCCTAGAGATTTTTTGTTCTTTTTAAATTAGAGCATTGATCTAACTTTGTCAGTGTTTCTTTGGGTGTAGATTCTGCTGTAGATGTTTTACTTGTGGAACATCAAATGATGCATCAGCTCTTTCTTTATCTTGGAACAGGTGTTCAGATCTATGACCGGACAACTGTTCTTCATGTAATGGTCAAAAAAGGCCAAGTTACTGGTGTAGAAACAGATAAAGGACAGATTGAATGCCAGTATTTCGTCAACTGTGCTGGTCAGGTAGGTTATAACCAGCACCATGGTGCTGATTTTCTTATTTAACTTTTGTCTCCAGGACGTTTTTGGTGTAGAGACATAAGATTAATATTGTGACTCACTAAATAGGCATTAGGAACTATCCCGTTTCTTATTGGAACCAGAATTCTTGAATGGTATTCTAAATCAGAAATCTATATTTATTCCTCAAATAGAAGCAGGATCTTTACTGTTCTGACTTTTTTCTGTCCTCCACACTGGGTTAATTGGTGTTATTCTGGTTGGGAAGGCCACCAAATGGTCAGTCATAGACCTGAATCCTTGGCATTGGGTCTTGGTGTTGCATTTCATTCTATAACCTAGCAAATAAAATATTAGGCCATTTCATTGTGTCAGGTACATGGATTCAGTGTCTAGAACCCTAAGCCTCTTCTATTTCCAAGGTAGATTTGTTCCTTGCCTTCCACTCCACAATCTTAAAGTGACCTAGGAAACATTTTTGCCACGTAAAGTTCATTTAATGATGGGTATTTAGGGTTTATAGTTGACGCCAGGCTCATTTACATAGTCTTATTAAAAGGAACTCTTTTGGTTCCCTTGAGCTTTTTTGACTAGCAGGTAAATCTGTCTTCCTCTGATCTAAAAGTAATTTTTATGGTTTAAAAAGTATAGTGTTGCTCCCCATCCAAATAATTCAATGAAAGCAGGCTGAAACTTGACTTCCCACACCTGACATTGTAGCAAGAGCACATGTAAGCCACTTGAAATTAAACTGTTTTCAAGAGGCTGAACTTGCTCATTTGTATTTCTGTTCCTCTTCCCACCCACAAATAAATCTGTCCATTTGTAGTGGGCATACGAGCTGGGTCTGTCCAACGAGGAGCCGGTTAGTATCCCGTTACATGCCTGCGAACACTTCTACCTTCTGACTCGCCCCTTGGAGACCCCTCTGCCAAGCAACACACCAAGTGAGGACTTGTATTTTTTTTTTTTTTTCATCTTGTTTCCTTGCCAGTATTCTGTCCTCTGAAAAGGAAGACTTTCTGCTAAGGACAGACTGTGCCTGAAAGAGCCTTTTCATTTCTGGAGCATGTTACAGGGTGGTGGACGCAATTCTAACCTTTCTTAAAATAATTCTTCATGAAAGGGTGGCCAGAATGGTCATTCCACTAAGCAATTTTGTTTTTGTTTTTGGTTTTTGCAAGCTAATTTTAGTCCTAAACGAAGGTCATTGAGAATATTAGAAATAACCTTGAGCTTGTAACTTCAATGCTATAAATTGTAGAAATGTCACACAAAGAGTATAAATTTAGGGGGATTAGCGGCTGGCATGCTGTAGGAGAGGGTTTTGATACCATTTTCATGGCCTTAATACCTAGAATGGGCTCTACAATCCCCCTTTTTGTTAGAATTTTACTCGGCACAGTGGTAGTTATGTAGTTTGGTTATGAAGACTAGTCAAAGCTTCTGGGTAACTGGAAAGGTTAGAAATAATCAGAGACACATCTCCACTGGAAGTCTGAGTGGGAGGATCCTCCCCTATGACTTTGAAAGGTGTTTTAAAGCTAAAAATGCTTGTGTTCATTAGATGCTATTTTGTTTATTAAAGCCATTAATGAGTTTTTTGTTTTGTTTCTTTTTCTGTCCACTTAGAAAGCTGGCTTGCCTCTAAATCCTCATTTTTTTCTTCTACTTCCCACTTCTTTGTCATTTCTCTTTCTTAGCTATTATGGATACTGATGGAAGAATTTACATTCGGAACTGGCAGGGTGGCATCTTGTCTGGGGGCTTTGAGAAGAACCCAAAACCACTTTTCACTGAGGGCAAGAATCAGCTGGAGATTCAGAATTTACAGGAAGACTGGGATCACTTTGGTATGTGAACTAGATTATAACAGTAGTGCCTTATAATTTGTCTAAGATGTTGCCTTGTTCAAAGCATTGTCAAGAATAGTTCCTCATTGGGGTGACGCCTGTAGCTGAGTGGGTAGGGCGCCAGCCCCATATACCAAGGGTGGCAGGTTCAAACCCAGCCCCAGCCAAACTGCAGCAAAAAACTAGCCGGGCGCTGTGGTGGGCACCTGTAGTCCCATTTACCCAGGAGGCTGAGGCAAGAGAATTGCCTAAGCCTAAGGAGTTGGAGGTGCCGTGAGCAACACAGCACTCTACCGAGGGTTAACAAGTGAAACTCCATCTCAAAAAAAAAAAATTGTTCACTTTGGGAGGTTGAGGTGAGAGGATCACTTGAGGGCAAGAGTTTGACACCTGCTTGGGCAAGTTTGAGACTTTGTCTCTACAAAAAACAGAAAAATAAGCCAGTTGTGGTGGCATGTGATTATTGTTCCAGCTACTAGGGAGGCTGAGGCAGGAGGATCACTTGAGCCTAGGAGTTTGAGGTTGCAGTGAGCTATGATGACACCATTGTACTCCAGGCTAGGTGACAGAGTGATTCTGTCTCAAAAAAAAAAAAAAAAAAAAATCAAACTGTCACCCTGATTAGAGTGCCACAGCGTCATAGCTCACAGCAACTTCCACCACTTAAGCTCACACGATCTTCTTGCCTTAGTTTTTCTATTTTTAGTAGAGATGGGGTCTTGATTTTGCTCAGGCTGGTCTTGAACTGGTGAGGTCAAGCAATCCACTCACCTCAGCCTCCCAGAGTGCTAGGATGACAGGCGTGACCCATCTCATCT
This sequence comes from Perodicticus potto, assembly GCA_963574655.1. Lineage (NCBI taxonomy): Eukaryota > Metazoa > Chordata > Mammalia > Primates > Lorisidae > Perodicticus > Perodicticus potto. The sequence continues at coordinate 2,779 of CAUYRH010043860.1, read as the reverse complement.
GGCCAATAACCTTATTTCTTAACAATATTTTCATTTATTGAATAATTAACATAGTCAATGGCTTAAATTCAAATGATACAGAAGCCTATAATCTGAGCACTCTGGGATGCCGAGGCAGGTGGATTGCCTGAGCTCAGGAGTTTGAGACCATCCTGACCAAGAAGTGAGACCTTGCCTCTACTAAAGATAGAAAAATTAGCCAGATGTTATGGTGGGCACCTGTACTCCCAGCTACTCGAGAGACTGAGGCAAGAGAATCACTTCAGCCCAAGAGTTTGAGGTTGCTGTGAGCTATGACACCATAGAACTCTACCAAGGGTGACAAAGTGAGACGGTCCCCCCCCCCCAAAAAAAAATATATATATATAGAGAGAGAGAGACCGACACCTCTAATGAAGGATTTCCTTCTCACTCTTAATGGGCTTTGTATTTTTTTTGCAGTTTTTTTTTTTTTTTGGCCAGTGCTGGGTTTGAACCTGCCACCTCCGGCATAGGGGGCCGGTGCGCTACTCCTCTGAGCCACAGGCGCTGCCCGACTTTGTATTTTTTTTGAGCTTTTTTTTTTTTTTTTGAGACCGAGTCTTACTATGTTGCCCTTGGTTGAGTGCTATGGCATTACAGCTCACAGCAACCTCAAACTCCTGGGCTCAAGCAATTGTCTTGCCTCAGCCTCCCAAGTAACTAAGACTACAGGCGCCCGTCATAATGCCCAGCTATTTTTTGTTGTAGTTGTCCTTGTTGTCTAGTAGGCCCAGGCCAGTCTCAGTGCATGTAGCTGGTGCTGTAACAACTGTGCTATGGGCACTGAGCTGGGACTTTGTATCTTCTTTTTTCTTTTTTTTGGAGATAGAGTCTTACTATGTCACCCTTGGTAGAGTGCTGTAGTATCACAGCTCACAGCAACCTCAAACTCCTGGGCTCAAGTGATTCTTCTGCCTCCGCCTCCCAAGTACCTGGGACTACAGGTACCCGCCACAACGCCCAGCTATTTTTTTGTTTTTAGCAGGCCCAGGCTGGGTTCAAACCCACCAGCCCTGGTGAATGTGGCTAGCATACTACTGAGTTATGGATGCTGCCCTGGGACTTTGTATTTTTAATGGACTTATTATTATGGGAAATTTCATACTTTTTGTGCCCGCCCCCTTTTTTGGGGGGGGAGGGTTTTGGCTGGGGCTGAATTTGAACCTGCCACCTCTGGCATATGGGGCTGGCGCCTTACTCCTTTGAGCCACAGGCACCGCCCGGAAATTTCATACTTGTTTGTTTGTTTGTTTGTTTGAGACAGAGCCTCAAGCTGTCACCCTGGGTAGAGTGCTATGGCATCACAGCTCACAGCAACCTCCAATTCCTGGGCTCAAGCGAGTCTCCTGCCTCCGCCTCCCAAGTAGCTGGGACTCCAGGCGCCCGCCACAATGCCCGGCCATTTTTTGGTTGCAGCCGTCATTGTTGTTTGGCGGACCCAGGCTGGATTCAAACCCGCCAGCTCAGGTGTACGTGGCTGGCACCTTAGCCTGTTGAGCCACAGGCGCCGAGCCGGAAATTTCATACTTTTAAATGTGGATAGAATATTGTGAGGAACCCCACATACCTACCATCCAGCTCTAGTCTGGTTTCATCTGTTGCCCACTATCCTTCTGGATTATACCCAGATGGTGATTTATTTTAAATCAGTTTGAGGATCTAGTTTTTGCACCAGTGTCAGAGAACACTGCTTTTCATTGATATCTCTTTGTCCACTGAAGAGCCTTTCCACTCATACTGACCCCTTCCAGACAATCATCTGTAACCATATGTATTACAGCTATTCTGTAGCTCCTTTCCATTCTAAAGAGTGCCTTTTTTTTTCTCAGTCTCTATGCCAAGTATTGTGCTGGTTATAATTTCCAGCAAGCTTTCTGCTTTCTGATAAATGGCCCTGTTGACTCTTCTCAGAAAAATTTTTTTCCAAGAGAGTTTTTGAAAAGAAAGGGCATATAAAATAGAAGAGGTTAAAAGTTTGTAAATTTGGCTCAGCGCCTGTGGCTTAACGGGCTAAGGCGCCAGCCACGTACACCTGAGCTTGGGGGTTCGAATCCAGCCCCGGCCACCAAACAACAATGACGGCTGCAACCAAAAAATGGCCGGGCATTGTGGCGGGCGCCTGTAGTCCCAGCTACTTGGGAGGCGGAGACAAGAGACTCACTTGAACCCAGGAATTGGAGGTTGCTGTGAGCTCTGATGCCAGAGCACTCTATCCAAGGTGACAGCTTGAGGCTCTGTCTCAAAAAAAAAAAAAAAATTGTAAATTCTGGGCGGTGCCTGTGGCTCAGTGGGTAAGGTGCCAGCCCCATATACCGAGGGTGGTGGGTTCAAACCCAGCCCCAGCCAAACTGCAACAAAAAAACAGCTGGGCGTTGTGGTGTGCACCTATAGTCCAGCTACTTGGGAGACTGTGGCAAGAGAATCACCTAAGCCCAGGAGTTGGAGGTTGCTGTGAGCTGTGACAACACGGCACTCTACCAAGGGTGGATAAGTGAGACTCTGTCTCAAAAAAACAAAAAAAGGGCTCGGCACCTGTGGCTCAGCAGGCTAAGGTGCCAGCCATGTACACCTGAGCTGGCGGGTTCAAATCCAGCCCGGGCCGCCAAACAACAATGACGGCTGCAACCAAAAAATGGCCGGGCGTTGTGGCGGGCGCCTGTAGTCCCAGCTACTTGGGAGGCGGAGGCAAGAGACTTGCTTAAGCCCAGGAATTGGAGGTTGCTGTGAGCCATGATGCTATGGCACTCTATCCAGGGTG
>CAUYRH010043859.1:0-11177 GCA_963574655.1 Perodicticus potto | reverse complement strand
CATATTAAAATTGAGTACAGGCGAACCTTGCTGAATGCAGAATTCAGATGCCTTCATATAATAATGGAGAGATTGCCGGGAGGGCTATGTTAATCAGGTTGATGAAAATAGTTAAGATTGTATATGAAGCCAGCACATTGTACCCCTTGATTACACTATTGTACACAACTATGATTTAATGATAGAGATAATAAAAATAAATAAATAAATAAAAAGAGTACATGGGATTCTGTATTGTTGTTCTTTTTTTTTTTTTGCAATTTTTGGCCAGTGCTGGGCTTGAACCCACCACCTCTGGCATATGGGGCCAGTGCCCTACTCCTTTGAGCCACAAGTGTTGCCCCTGTATTGTTGTTCTTAAATAAGTACTTTCAACTTGTAACTACTGAAAAACTTGCTGAAATTCATCATGCAAATTACTGCCAAGACTACAACCGCTTAAGTATTTGTTTAATATATAGCTCTAAAAATAATGAAACCCTAAAATTTTCCTCATATAGTACCATGTTTTATCTGGAAAAGATATAATCAAGGCTGAAGACCAAATAGCTCATTAACTGGCTCTAACAGCAAGGTAAGAGAAATGGAAGAAATCCATTGATGGTTCCTGCCACTGGGCTATAAAATTATGAAAGCAGGCACAATGTCTATCTTTGTTACAAGTTGCTGTTTAATTCACTTCAACTTTCAGAAGCCTTACCAGTTTAATAGACAGTTATTGACCTTTGTTGAATAGGTGATTTAATTCATCAGTGGTAATTGCAAAGGCATATTAGAAACAAAAGATAGAGATTTAAAAGATTTAAGGATACCAATTAAAAAATACAGTTGAATGATTGCCATGAAGCCACTGGGGATCAGGGAATGGATAAAAATAGTGGCTTTGGATTCAGTTCAACTTGGGTTTGAATCTTTGATTAGTAGTATGACTTTGGGTTATTTAATTTTTCAAATCTCAATTTCCTTTTCAGAAAACTTGGGATAATGATACCTCAATTACATACCTGTTATGAGGTTGGTCCGAGGCAATATTTGTAAAGATATTGTTTCTCCCTGTGTCCCCCTCCCTTTGTCCCCTGCTTCTTCCATCTCCCTTCCCACCACCACCAGCCACTACTCTTTACGCTGGGAATGGAGAACAGTGAAGAGAGAAATAGACGGACAAAGTGCACAGAAAGGAAGAAATCCAAAATGACAGTGATGCAAAAGGGTGTGTGTATTTGATGCCTAATTAACTCAGGTTTCCGGGGGATTCATTCTGCCCTGAAACAGAGGGAGCTTGGGCTGTGTCAAACAGAGGGAGCTTGGGCTCTTGTGATTAATCCCCCTAAACAGGTGTCCTGCCTTGCCATCTGGGTTTCTGCTCTTTTAGAACCCAGATGGTCCCTCAGTTCTTAGAAAGAATCCAGATTTGTGTGTTTTTACTGCAGTTCCCTCTTAAGTCCCCTAGTCTCCCCAGAATTAGTCTTACTGTTTTCCTTGACAGTTCCCCTCCTTGGGTCTTGAGTTTAACCTCTGAACTCTGACAGGAGATGGGAATAATTTTCTCTGATTATTAGCCTCCGTGCTGATGACTGTCAAGCCCTGAGAAAGAACAATAACCACATGATGAATTGTTTTGCTCAGCTTACAGTTCTCTTTTTTCCTTTTCATTAGTGTTTTTTTTTTTCCTCTTGTTCCTCACAAAGACTAACTCCAATCACTGCTGTAGAGTAAGAGGCCTCTAAAACGCAGGAAACTTTTAGCTCTTATTTCTGCAGGAAATCAAACCATCTGATAAGGACATTCTACTTCCCTCTTTTCACTTCTGATTCTATCCCCCCGTAATCCATGTGTATTAGTTTCCTGAGGCTCTTATAAGAAATTATCACAAACTCAACATCTTAAAAGAGTAGATATTTATTCTACTGCAGTTCTAGAATGCAGTAGTCTGAAATAAAGGTCTCAGAGGGCGATATTGCCTACCAGGGCTCCATGGGAGTGACCCCTTCTCTCCTCTTCCATCTCCCAGTGGACCCTGCTGTATGCTGCACTCACTCCGTGTGGGCTCTACATGAGGACTTTTACCCTATGGTCTCATTAAATTCTCAAAGTAGTTCTACTCTTAGGTTAGCATTTCCAACTTACAGAAGGAAATAATATTTACTAATGTTAATGAATGGCACTTTTATTATAATTATATGTTAAATTTATATTTTTGTACTTCTTTATATGTCTTTTGTATAGTTTTATATTTTATAATATTGACTTGACCAAATTTCATATAAAAAATCACTATGACTCAGGTTTAGCTCTTCTAACAATAAAATCCTTGGGATTTCCAAAAGCCTCCCTGAGTACCAAATTCTACCAAGCCATGACTCTCGGACATCTGAACTGGATTCTTAGACATTGATTCCAATTTTATTGGCTGGGGAATGAGGTGTCCTCTTGCCTACACTGTCACTTATATTTAGGGCTATCTGATTTGTTCATCAAGATATTTTTGGTTGCAAATAACAGTTATTGTGCTGGATAACATAAGTGATATTGAGTCACTCTTAAAATTAGCACAAACACAGTCTCAAACCATCAGAATGACAAAACCCAGGGCAGCTTGAGGGACCTTGGAAGCAACTTCTGCCGTATGGTGACCAAGTTTCTACCACCTTCCGTCTCTGTGTATCTCTACAGGGTTTTCAAAAATCTGAAAAGTAAACTCAGATTGTTGTAGCTTGGGTCATTTCAATGAACCTTGTCTTCCTTAGCCTCCAGAGAATAGGAGCTTCACACAAATATGGCCTGTTTGGAGGCAGACAGTCACCCACATTTGTGTCTAATACAGATGTTGGTCATGAAAGAGGCAATACATTCAACCCCATTCGTCTGTTTGTGCCTACTAATTATAAACAGTGAAAGGATATGTGCAAAGGAAAATCTCTGGGGTCTTACCTTAGAGAATCTCACCCTGAATATACAAATATTTTAAAGACTGGGTTTATCCCTACATAGATCAAATAAAAAGAAATGAAATTGAAGTCACTGAGAAAGTTCTAACTCACTAATTCACGCATTAAAAATAATGTGTTGGGAACCCACAATTTGCCCTGAGGATAAACTGGTATCTATCTTAAAGGAGTCAGTACCTTCTTCATAAAAGTGGGAAATATGAATGACGGATCTGGACTTAGCATCAGTCTAAACTGCTAAAGGATAATTGGATCCAAATGATAGTGGAAACCCTCCTGTACCAGGCAATATAAACATATGTATGTGTATACACATCACTTCTAATTTTTAGCAGAACACATCTGCCAGCATGGGGATCTAATAAAGATACATTCAGGGTTAAAGAAAGTGTAGCTCAACAACATCACAGAATGAGTTTGTTGGAATCACTTGAATAAATGGCATAGAATGATCCAAATTTCTGTGCAACTTCTGGAGCTTTAAATCACTTATCAATCCCCACCAACTGTAGCAATACTTGAGGCAAAAGAACAAGCAAGTTAGGCTTCAGGGTTAGGAATTGCAGTGTTTTCTTTTTTTGAGACAGAGCCTCAAGCTGTTGCCCTGGGTAGAGTACTGTGGCATCACCGCTCACAACAACCTTCAACTGGACTCCAGAGATTCTCATGCCTCTGCCTTCCAAGTAGCTGGGACTACAGGTGCCATACCCAGCCATTTTTTGGTTGTAGCCATCATTGTTTGGTGGGCCCAGACTGGATTTGAACCTGCCAGCTCAGGTGTATGTGGCTGGTGCCTTAGCTGCTTGAGCCGTGGGCGCCCAGCCAGGAATTGCAGAGTTGATAGCTTAGTCTTCCCAGAAATTTGCAGCAATTAATCTATAAGAGGCCTGAATCAAGAATGCAAAAACATCCTCCAGAGAACATCAAAAATATTTAGGGAAAGGACTCACTAGAAAAAACTAGACTTTGCTAACAAATGGTCAATGACTCGTAGCTGTTGGGATTTGCCATGATGATGCATAGATGACCTTATTTGTAACCAATTCTGGTGAAGATAGAGGCTTATCCATAAGTAGCATAGACCCTAAGGAAAACTCTTTTGTTTGTTTTCTATATTGCTCTCTAAACCCTGGCCAAGAAAAGGATCCTCCATCTCTCTGCTGTAAAACCTACCACCAAGATAGAAAAAAATAAATATTTTCAATTATCATTTCATTTCATCCCCGGCACCATTCTATGAGACACTGTGTACTAGGAACTTCATTTGTACCTTCTTTTTCCTTTTTTTTTCTTTTGTTTTTGTGAATCAACCCTACCTTGTGTTCATTGTGATTTGTCTGTTTTATATTTTTATTTTATTAATTATTTTATTTGAGGCAGAGTCTCACTTTGTTGTCCTCCATAGAGTGCTATGGTGTCACCGCCCACAGCAACCTCAAACTCTTGGGCTCCAGTGATCCTCTTGCTTCACCCTTCCAGGTATCTGGGACTACAGGCGCCAGCCACAACAAATGGGTAGTTTTAGAGATGGAGTCTCACACTCGCTCATACTGGCCTAGAATGCATGAGCTCCAGCAATCTACATGCCTTGGCCTCCCAGAGTACTAGGATTACAGGTATGAGCTACTGCACCCAACCCTGTTTGTTTTATTTTATCCCCTACCTACCATGTTCTTTCAGGAAAAAATCTGGATTATACGTAGTTGCACCAAATTAAATGAAATTGAATACTTGCATATATGCAGGCCTAATGCAGTGAGGCCATTTTTCTAGACAGATGATTCAAAAGCCTGGCCAAGGGAAAAAAAAAAAGAAAACCTTTTATTATGACAATACCAAGAAGAGAAGCCATAGTGGAGACTATTCCCATGTGTTATTTTTATGTGACAGAAAGCCAGGGGTTCCTAATGAAATCCTGCAGGTAATTAATGTGGGTGGGCCAAATGCTTTAAAACAGATGTTTTCATAACAGAAAATATTTTAGGAAATAGAAAATTAAAATTTCTTTATTAAAATGAAGTCTTGGTGCGGTGGCATGGCACTCTACCAAGGGTGACATAGTGAGACTCTGTCTCAAAAAAAAAGTTTTCAGAGAATAAAAAATTATATTTCAAATATTAACTATAACATTCTATATCTTATAAATCTTAACTTTCCGAGCCATTGTTATTTTGTGAGGTTCTTAATCAGTACTGAGTAATGACTAATTCCCCATCTATATACTTGGGCAATCTACCTGCTTCAGCCTCCCAGAGCACTGGGATTTCACATGTGAGCCACTGCTATCTATATACTCATGTAAAGCTAATTGAATTCCTTTAGAACTGCCTTGAAAGAAAGTCTGGCTTTTCCTCAGACTTACCTTTGTAGAACACAACTTTAAATTGTATCAAACCTCTGCTTCAACCCCACTTATGAGCAATCCCTTTATACCTGAAATATCCCTTGTTGTTTCACATTAATTTAGTTTGTTTAGTATTTAGAAGCCCACTGTTTGCGGTAGACACTATTGTTTTTGTTTCAAGACTAAGGAGGCAGAAGTTCCAATATTTAGTCATTACTCAACTCCTGGAAAGCCTTACTTCTTGGCACTGCCTTCTGTTCACTCTGCAGCCTCAATAACACATCCACATCATGGCCATGCCTCTTGAGACAAATGAAAGATGATTCGAAATGGTTACTCTTTTTGAAATTTAGTTTTGCTTTGGAAGATTTACAACCATTGAAGATATCTGACCAAATACGTGGCAAGCTGTTAAAGGTGATTACTTTGAAATAAACAAAATTCAACTGACTGTAGATATTCTAAAATGTGTTTTTATGGTCCAGGCATGGTGTCTCACACTTGTAATCCTAGCACTCTGGGAGACTGAGGCAGTAGGATTCCTTAGTTCAGGAATTTGAGATCAGCCTGAGAGCAAAAGTGAAACCCTGTCTCTACTAAAAGTAGAAAAATTACCCAGGCTTTGTGGTGAGCACCTACATTCTCAGCTAATTGAGAACTGAGGGAGAAGGTTCCCTTGAACCCAGGAGTTTGAAGTGGCTGTAAGCTAGGTTGACACCACAGTATTCTAGCCTGGGACAACAGAGTGAGATTCTATTTCAAAAAATAAAAATAAAAAATAAAATGTATTTTTACTGTGGTGATTATCAAACTTATTTTGGCCACAAAACATTGAGTCTAGTTTAGAAAGCTACAAGTAATAACGGTTCTTAAATTTTTTTTTTATTATTATCTTTATCATTAAATCATAGCTGTGTACAATAGTGCAATCAAGGGGTACAATGTGCTGGCTTCATATACAATCTTAACTATTTTCATCAAAATCATTAACATAGCCTTCTTGGCATTTCCTCAGTTATTATATGAAGACATTTGTATTCTGCATTTAGCAAGGTTCGCCTGTACCCTTCTAAGATGCACCGTAGGTGTGGCCCCACCAATTACCCTCCTTCCACCCCAACCTCCCCCCTCTCCTCCCTACCCTTGCCCCTTTCCCCATATTCTTGTGTTATAGTTGGGTTATACCCTTCATACGACAGCTATAAATTAGCTTCATAGTAGGGCTGCATACATTGGATACTTTTTCTTCCATTCTTGAGATACTTTGCTAAGAAGAATATGTTCCAGCTCCATCCACGTAAACACAAAAGAGGTAAAGTCTCCATCTTTCTTTAAGGCTGCATAGTATTCCATGGTATACATGTAGCACAATTTATTAATCCATTCGTGGGTCGATGGGCATTTGGGCTTCTTCCACATCTTTAGTTTGCTAAGATTTTATTGAGAAGTCTTTGCCAGAGCAATCAGGCCAGAGAAGGAAATCAAGGTTATGCAAATGGAATAAGAAGAGGTCAAAATCACTTCGCTGATGATATATGATATAATCTTATATCTAGAAAAACCCCAAAGATTCAACCAAGAGATTCCTGGAATTGATAAATAAATTCAGCAGTTTCAGGTTACAGAATCAATGTACACAGATCAGTAGCTTTCATATATGCAACAACAGTCAAGCTGAGAATCAAATCAAAGACACAATACCATTCATAGTAGCAACAAAGAAAATAAAATACCTAGGAATATATTTAACTAAGGAAGTAAAAAGGCCTTTATAGGGAAAACTATGAAATACTGAGGAAAAAAATCACAGAGAAGGTGAACAGAGGGAAAAATATATCATGCTCTTGGGTTGGTGGAATCAACAATGTTAAAATGGCAATACTACCCAAAGCAATTTACAGATTCAATGCAATCCCCTTAAAATACGAATGTCAGTTTTTGCAGACCTGGAAAAAATAGTTCTACACTTTGTATGGAACCACAAAAGGCCTGGAATAGCCAATGCAACCTTACATGATAAGAATAAATTGGGAGGCATCCCTGCACTAGACTTCTAGTTATACTAAAAGGCTGTAGTTAGCAAAATAGCATGGTATTGGCACAAAACAGAGTGATAGATCTATGGATCAGATAGAGAACAGAGATGAAACCATCCTCATATTCCCATCTGATCTTTGACAAAGGAGATAAAAACATACACTAGGGAAAAGAATCCTTATTTAATAAATGGGGCTGGGAAAACCGGATAGCCACATGTAAAAGATGGAAACAGGATCTGTGCCTCTCACCATTCACAAAAGTTAATTCATGATGGATAAAAGACTTAAACTTAAGGCATGAAACTATAAGAATTCTAGAAGAAAATGTTGGGAAAACTTTTATAGATATTGACCTAGGGAAAGATTTTATGGAGAAGACTCCAAAATCAATCACAGCAACAACAAAAATAAACAAATAGGACCTGATCAAATTAAGCTTCTGCACAGCTAAGAACACAACCAATAGAGTAAACAGTGTACAAAACGGAAGAAAATATTTGCATGCTATAAATCCAATTAAGGGCTAATAACTAGGACTGTAAAGAACTCAAGCAAGTCAGTAAGAAAAACTCAAACAACCCCATTAAAAAGTGGGTCAAAAATATGAACAGAAACTTTTTAAATGGAGATAGTGCAATGGCCAACAAACACATGGAAAAATGCTCAACATCTCTAATCATCAGAGAAATGCAAATCAAAACCACAATGAGATATCATCTAACTCCAGTGAGAATGGCTCTTAGTGAAAAGTCCCCAGACAACATATGCTGGCTTGGATGCGGAGAGAAAGGAACACTTACACACTGTTGGTGGGATTGCAAACTAGTACAGCCTTTATGGAAACTAGTACGGAGATTCCTGAAAGAACTAAAAGCAGACCTTCCATTTGATACAGCAATCCCATGGCTTCTAGGTATTTACCCAAAGGAAAGAAAGACATTTTTATAAAAAAGATACCTGCACTCCAATGTTTATAGCAGTACAATGCACAATTGCAAAGATGTGGAAACAATCCAAGTGTCCATTAATACCTGGGTGGGTTAATAAAATGTGGTATATGTGCACCATGGCATACTTCATATTTATGACAGCCATAAATAAACGGTGATCTAGTATCTTTTGTAACAACCTGGATGGAACTGGAGACTGTTCTTCTAAGTCAAGAATCACAGGAATGGAAAAACAAACAGTGTGTGTACTCAGTACTAAATTGGAACTAGTCAGTCAACGGTTCTGTGCACAAATGCAAGTAAACCTCAAGAAAATGGAGGGGGTGGGTAAATTCACATGTAACCAGTATAATGCAACCATTCTGGGTAAAGGGCATACTTACAACTTGACTTACAATGTACAAAATCAAATTATGTAACCAAAATGTGCATACTCCTATAATATTCCAAAATTTTGCAAAAAAAAAAAAAAGAAGAAGAAGAAAGAAAGAAAAAAAGAAAAAAGAAACACAGGGTGAAGAGATGTTAGCGGTTAACAGTGGAGGAAGAGGTGTTAACTAGTGACCCAGGAGAGGGAGAGGGTGGCTGGGCCTGGGAGTGTCAGGCCAGGCACAAAGTACCCCAGGTTCAGTGACCACAAAATCCAGTGAAATTATCTAGCGTTAATTTCCACTGTGGATATGCAGTTACAGCATTGGTGAAGAGGTGAATGTAAGTAACTCAGAAGTCAAAGAAATAGCCTGAAAGAGGGGGAAAGGATTGGGATCACAAGCTGATATAGTTGGGCTAGGGAATTGGGAAGGAATTAGGGAGGTATTGATTGCTTTGAGGAAGGAGGGAAAAAGGAGTGTGTTAGTTATCTATTGCTGTGTAACAAAATAACTGCACACTGAGCAACTTACAACACACATTTGTCATCTCACAGTTTCTATGGGTCAGGAATCTGAGTACAGCTTAGCTCAGTCCTGTTTCAGGATCTCTCGTGAGTCTGCAATCCAGCTGTTGGCCAGGGCTGGGGTCTCATCTGAGGCTCAACAAGGGAAAGATCCATTCCCAAGTGTCCAAGCTTGTTGGCAGGCTTCAGTTCCCCGCAGGCCCACAGACTAAAGGCCTTACTTCCCTGTGGCTGTTGGTGGGAGACTGCGTCCAGCTCCTGCCTTCTGGGCCTCTCCATAGCGTGGGTTACTTCACCAAAGCCAGCAAAGAAGAGGATCAATAGTCTGCTAGCATAAGGAAAGTTCAGTCTTACTTAACGTCATCCCAGGAGTGACGTCCCCTTGTCATATTCTATTGTTAGGAGCTGGCGGCAAGCCCACCCACACTCTGAGAGGAGATTCCGCAAGGGTGTAAACACCAGGAGAAGGGGTAATTGGGAGCCGGCCTGAAGTCTGTCGGCAGCAAGGAGCAATGGACGAAATGCAGATTTTTGAATAGATAGAAGAGAAACTGAGGGAGCTGAAACACATCTCCTTGAGAAAGAAGATGGGGTCACCCCGCGAAAGGGTCATGATACAGGGCATGGCAGGAGGGACAGTCCAGCATAAGTTGGAGGCCTAAACAGCACATGGGCCCAAGCAGATGAGGACGTGTGGATTTGCCCTGGAGCCAACTGGTAGCTGAGTTCTACACGGTGCCCTGCTTTCAGTCGGAAAACAGATGGATGGAGGGATTGGCCCGGGCTTGGGTGTGTTAAAAGGTCAGACTTGGGAGACTCTATGGTGCTGGCAAATAAACAAATAAACAAAACCCCACAAACTCCAAAACCAAAAGCAAAAACTCCCCAAGTGAGTCAGGGTCATGTTTTTACTTCCTGCTTCACATTCCTACTGTGCCGGGCGCCTGGCCCCGTGAAGGACAGTCCCCGTGCAGAGTCGGATTTGGTGGGAATTCCACTGGCCCCACTGGGGACACTGCAAGTCAGCAGCTCTTTGGGGTGGAGCCCGGGGTCCTCTCCCTCCCGCTGGACACTTGCTGGGGTGTCCACTGGGGCTCCTCCTCCCTCTCCCTGCACCGCATCGCCCTCCCCTGCCTCGGCCACAGGCTTGGTCTGACTCCTTCTGTGTTTCTCCCCTTCCCGGAGCAGTGAGTTATTGACACTGTCAGTACATTGACCTCCAGGTCGTACTGCTCAAGGAGGTTAAAAGGCTGAAGTAAGCGGAAGATACTGTGATTAGTTTGTTAAGAGATTTGATTCTCGGTTTCCAGGACTCGCTGTCATCTTCTTCTTTACCTCATTACCACTTCATCCTCGTTGTTGACTAGGACTAGACCGACAAAAGAGAACAATCCCGGGGTCGTCCTGGCTGGCCTTCTTCCTTTGAGCAAGGATGGTACCTGAAATAAAAACCCTGTGTGAGAAGATTTCGGGAGGACATAAGCCCCGGGTTGCATGTAACGATGGTGACTGGGGAGTATTTTAGTTAAAGCTTAGAGTCAGTGTCAATGTTTTCTTGCTTTGGAAAATTCCTAGACAAAGAATAATTTTCCCCCCACATGAGTAGAACTACATCGTGTCTCCCTTATCTTGGGACCCCTAGGACCTAGCCCACTGTGAGTCCCTGATACTTGTTTGATAAGCGGATCCAAGTGTGAGACATTAGCAAATGTGAGGCATTCCTGAGTGATGCCGAATAAGTGAAAAGTAGAAGAAATCCAGGTACTTCTAAAAGGATACCTAATATTAACCTTGGGGACTTGCTCTTGGGTGGATTCCTTCAGAGTCTTCCTGGAGAAGACACTAATTTTTAAAAATCACGGCTCGGCGCCTGTGGCTCAACGGGCTAAGGCGCCAGTCACGTACACCTGAGCTGGCGGGTTCAAATCCAGCCCCAGCCAGCCAAACAACAATGATGGCTGTAACAACAAAAAAAAATGGCCAGGCGTTGTGGCGGGTGCC
>CAUYRH010043858.1:0-47261 GCA_963574655.1 Perodicticus potto | reverse complement strand
CTGGGACTACAGGCGCCTGCCACAACGCCTGGCCATTTTTTGGTTGCAGCCGTCATTGTTGTTTGGCAGGCCCGGGCTGGATTCGAACCCGCCAGCTCAGGTGTATGTGGCTGGCGCCTTAGCCCGTTGAGCCACAGGCGCGAGCCAGGAAGTTTAAATTGAGATGAGAATGGCTTAGTGCCAGGCAGAGCTGCTAAGGGGGGAAATAGTGGTAGTCACTCAAAAACTGAGTGATAACACCAGGGGAGTGTCTGAAAAAGATTAAATCTGATTTTGTTTTTCAATATAGAATTGGGGGTGAGTAGAATTGACAACCAGCCATTCAACTAGAGGGTCATTACATTGATCTAGATATTTGGTAACAAGACCCTGACATAGGGTCAGAAAAGGGAAGCAAGGGAGATGAAAGAGGATCGTATTATAAGACGATTGTCAGAACAATTGACAACTGATCAGCCATAAAGAGAAAAGGAGAAGCAACAAGGTTGACTGAGGTTTTGAGACTAGACTCTCCTGATAATATCGAAGCCTTCTAACTACATTATAATGTCTGTAGGGCCCTTTCTTGGATGAACACTTCTATGAATTTTACATAGGGATGTGTGGGAAAGAAGAAGATCAAGAACTAGTTTTAGAGGTTGGACAATGGGTTCAGTTCGAGTCATGGGGGTAATGCAAAGCATTCAAGAAAACTGTAGGTCCAGGGCAGCACCTGTGGCTCAAGGAGTAGGGCACCGGCCCCATATGCCAAGAGTGGCAGGTTCAAACCCAGCCCCAGCCAAAAAACTGCAAAAAACAAAAACAAAAACCAGAAGAGAGCTCTCTGAAATTCTAAGTAAAATAATGCTTAGCAATCCTTTGGCTCGGCGCCTGTGGCTCAATGGGCTAAGGCGCCAGCCACGTACACCTGAGCTGGCAGGTTCAAATCCAGCCCGGGCCCGCCAAACATCAATGATGGCTGCAACCAAAAAATGGCTGGGTGTTGTGGCAGACACCTGTAGTCCCAGCTACTTGGGAGGTGGAGGCAAGAGACTCGCTTGAGCCCGGGAGTTGGAGGTTGCTGTGAGCTGTGATACCACAGCACTCTATCCAGGGTGACAGCTTGAGGCTCTGTCTCAAAAAAAGAAAGAAAGAAAGAAAAGAAAACTGTAGGTCCAGAGTTTGAGACACAATTTAGGGCTAGAGATGAAGAAGTTATTTCTAATATGGCAATGTTAGTTGATATTGGGGAAAGAATAAACTGCCTGATGGGGGAGAATATAAAAAGAGAGGTTAAAAAGAGAAAGTCTGGACTCAGGAATGCCCCAAAATTTAGAGAAAAGGAGCAGAGGATCAGAGAGGGAGGCAGAGACAAGATGGCCAGAAGAGTGTGAGGAGCTTCCCCATAGCAGTATCTCCCAGCCAGTGGGGGAGAATCCCCAAGGCAGAAGTGGCTAATAATAGAGAGCTATGAAGAATAAGAGGTGGGAATCTGCTCATAGGGTTGTTGGAGACAGAACCTGATAGGAGCATCAGAGGTGACTGGCGCTAGATAACCTTTCAGATTCCTTATCTATCCTGGACTTCTGTGAGCTGACTGGAAGATGAGGGAGTCCAGCTGCAGTGGAGTGGGGTGGAACATGAGGAATGAGAATGCAGTTGTCTGCTGATGGGGTAACCCAGTTATGCAACAAGTAAGCAGAAGGTGGATTCAGACATGGGTATGTGGAATAAAAATGGCACACAACAATCCAGCGGATGCTGTCCAGTGCATTGTAAAGCGAATCAAACCTGAAGCACAACCCACAGTACTGTCTCCAGGGACATTTCCAACATCTTCTTTTCAAACCAACCTTGACTGTATATTACACAAACATTTCATTTCTGGTGATTCTCCTAACATTTCATTGAATAAATTAATTAAGCAAGTATCCAATGTCTATCACACAAACATTTCATTTCTGGTGATCCTCCAGACATCTCATCAAATAAATTAATTGAAACAGTTAACAAGTCCCCAGTTCAACAAGTACTTTATGTGTATTGCCAGGCACTGTGCTGGGTGCTTAGGACTCAGGGAGCCTTAAAAAGGTGTGGTCCTTGCCTATCAGGAGCTCCAGTTCAATGCAAAGTCTCAGGGATGGGAGAAATGTGAGCAGAAGGTGTCTTGATGCAGCAAACGAGGAAGACCCAGCTGACAGTGAGAGCTCAGGCAATGAAGAATAGACCGGGCACCCACGACAAGAGCAGCAAGAGCAATACTGTCCACCTGCTCATGGACTCTTGGGCTGGCAAAGGGCTTGGAGGACATCCAAGACTATCACTATTTGACTCAAGATACGACCGTCTGATTACTGCACACCCTGAATATTTTTACTTTGCGTTTTTGTCAGTCTGTGTCTATCATCCCCTACAAAGCCATAGAATTTCAGGGCTAGAAGAAGTCTTGATTATTGCTGATCTTACTGATGCTTTACTTGTCCACACGAATCCATTGCTCTCTCTCCTCTTTGTGTTCCCAGGTGGTGAGCAATCGATAGCAATAATTGCAGTTTTCCTTAATATTGCTACCTTTTATTTACTTATTTAATATGGAAAAATAAATCTTTTGTGCCAAATCAGTCTTTTGCTATATAATGGTATCTCAATAAACTAATAAAATGCTATTTTTCCCCCAGTAGCTTACTCTTAGAGCATAACATCAACACAGGCCAGGGTGGAATGTTGACTGCCTGCCAAGGGCATAATCTCCAACAGATGTCAGTTATAGGAAAGCAGGGTTTTAAGTTCTTAACCATTACCCTTCCAAAAACTCTAAGCTGAGAGGCAATCTCAAGAATAGTTAAATTTTTCTACAGTGCCCATTTTTGGTAAAGAAAATATCTCACCTCCTAAAACTGCCCAGTCAGAATAATAAGCATGGCGGGGGGTGGGGGGGGAAGGGTAAGAAGCATAGAAACAAGTGAGAGAAATTCTACTGTTTTTGCATAGGAGGAAATTTGTTTGTGCCCTTAAGTATAATTTCTGAGGCAAAATTTCTCCTGCTTCATACGAGGTGGAGAGATGGTAGGCATTTCCCCCTCCATGGCAGCCTCATTATGGTTTACAATATAAACTCACAAAGTAGGAGACAATCTCAACCCACTTGATACTCACATGAGGACTTGGCACAGCTCCTCAGGCAAAGATGAGGGAAAAAGGCAAACCAAAAACAAAAACAAAGTAACAAACTGTTGTGTCAGATTCCCTTATAGAGGCCAACAGAACAAACAGCCCAAACCAAAAGCAAAATCATCCAGCAGTAGCTCCAACCCAGGATTCCTTCTACCGGGGACATTAGAAGATGGGTAACAGAAAAGCAGTCAGAATTGGGGCTGAGATATATTAAGGAAGAGAAAAAAAAGGTGTGGCCCTATCCCTTCAGCTCAAGCTTTGCTGTAGCATAAGAATAATTCAAACCAGAACTGGGTCTGAGGAACTGACGGAAGCAGAGTCTATTGGGAAGTTTTGGTTTTACTTTCAGCATCATTTCTACTCTTCTGTGTGCAGGGATCCCTTGAGCGGAAGGTAGTGCACATTTAGGAGTAAGAGAGGGAAAGAAACAAGTGTCCTAGCTATGTGCCAGGACAGACCCTTATTCTGTAGTTCCGTAAGCTGAGGGGCTGAATCACAGGACTATGCCCCCCTCTGAAGGCTTCCCTGCCTCTTCCCAGCTTCATCTTCCAGTGGCTCCTGCTCCTTGGCTTGCAGCTGCATCACTTGGTCTCTGCTTCCGTCTTCACTTGGCATTCTCCTCTGTGCCTATCTCTGTATGTCCTCTCCTCTTCTTATAAGGACACTAGCCTTTAGATTAGTGCCCACCCTAATCCAGTATGACCTCATCTAAACTAATTACATCTGCAAAGACCTCATTTCCAAACCAGCTTGCTTTCCCAGGTAGACATGATTTTGGGGGAGAGCACTAGTTAACCTCATTTCCTTCTCAGAACAACAGGTGGTCTAGATACTGTTACACTCATTGTATATGTGGGAAAACAGAGCAGAGACCAAGCAACATTTCCTTAGTTGCACAGCTGAATGTGAGCTCAGGCCTTAGTGGTCTCAGTGCAAGCTTTGTGGTGAAACTAAAACCAGGTGGCAAAGAAAGGCCAAATTAAGTGTAGGTCCAGATGACCAATCCCCTTCCGGCCCCATCCCCCCTGTTTTCCTTGGGTGATCTCAGCAGAGATGGGGTTTCAATACTCTAGAGTAGGTTTTCTTAGTTACATTTCTCTACGTTTTCTTGTCCTTCCTCTTTGGCTCCCCTCTAAGCCTCCCTTGCCTCCTCGTTTTTCTTCTATAAAACCAGAGCTCTCCTTTCCTCCTCTTGTTCTGTATCCTCTTTTTACTCCATCCTCTAAATAAGAAAGAAGTTTCAGAATAGCTACAAATGGGAGTGGCTACCTAGACCACAAGAGGGGCCATGTCTTTGGGAGCTGCCCTTCCTTTGGGCACCTGCTTCTCTGTCCCCGGCTCCAGGCTTGTGGTTTCTGTAGAAGGTGCCACATCCTCACCTGACCCTGCCTTCCTGGCTGTAATGAGGGGCTAAGGAATGGAATATGTCCCCTGCATGGCTTTGATAGTTCAGTATCTATGGAAGCCACATACCACCTGCTGAGAGAGCCCATCCCTCTTTAGGAGTGAGCTGCCCTCCTCATCCTCTGTCTGGGAAACTTCCTCCAGGCTAGGCCCACCTCTCCTCTCCACTCTTTCCTTTGGGCAGTTCATCTCTGTTTCTCCCATCTCAGAGCAAGGGAATGCCCAGGAGGTTCCACAAGAGGGCTAAATAAAATACAAAGTAATGTGAGCAAATGAGCCTGCCTCATAAATCTATAAGCCTATGAAAAAATACTGCAGGGAACATACAAAAGTGTTAATGAGGGCATTTCTGGATGAAAGACTTGTAGGTAATTTTTAGTTTTCTTCTCCTCCTTCCTTTTTTGCTTACACTTCATTTCTAATAGCCTGCCATGAAGACAGATTATTTTTATAAAGACAGTGATGATTTTTTAAAAAGCAGTAATGGACAGTATGGTTAGATTGCTAAACAATAACAGCTAGAGAACATTTTAAGAACTTAGCAAAGGACTATGTGTGTTTCTTTTTTTTTTTCTTTTTTGGAGTTTTTGGCCAGGGCTGGGTTTGAACCCGCCATCTCTGGCATATGGGGCTGGCGCCCTACTCCTTTGAGCCACAGGTGCCACCACTATGTGTGTTTCTAATTTATTCACTTTACTTTTGTTCCCTATGTAATAGAAGGTCCCTGAGAGGCGTGGCTAAATTGTGTGTGCCTGTGTAGTAGAATCAGACCCCTCAACATAGCATTGAAACTTGGTAATGGAAAACTAAAATTTAGGTCATAAAATTACATTATAATAAGCATAATGATCTTACCAGTGTATACAACTAGTCTGTGAGGCCCCTTCTATTTTGTAATAGGGAATGTTGAGACAACGAGAGATTACAGAGGTTAACCCAGTTCGCCCTGTGAGTGCAGGGCAAGTGGGGGAAGAAATGCTCCAACTATTTCTGTCCTTTCTTCCTTAAATAGTCCCCCCCCAATGCAATGTAATGCAAATGTAATGCAATGCAATGTAGGTATGTGATGTAATGTGATGTGATGTGATATAAATGTTCATGTAAAGTACCTAGAACAGTGTTTGTCACATTGCAGGTGCTAAGTCTATGTTAACTATGTCAGGTCCAGAAAAAAAAGCCCAATCTTTCTTACTCTTAAGAGGGGCATACCGCCTGGGGATGACAATGAAACACACCTGAATTTGGGGGAAATGAGCAAAGAGCAAGAGCTGAAGAAGGGCTGAAAACTGTGAGGGGCCAGCAGTGTTTCTAGAACCAGCCTTAGCAACATTCTCAAAGTCAGGAACTGAGGTTTTGGTGCGACTCTATCTGGAGTGAGATGAGAGGGAGTGGCCTCTTCTTTTGAATGGGAACAGGGGACTCGTGGGTGGGGAGATGGTCACAGGCAGCTGGGGGCAGAGAGAAGAGCAGGGAGGAGTCCTCATGGGGCAGCCCAGGGACTGGAGGTCGGTCACCGGTCATCATCCTTCAAGTCACATATGTGGCTTAGAATCCCACCTGAGCCTGCCTGCTAAGGAAGGGTTGGTTTCAGGTTGAGGGAAGAAAAGGTGAGGATTGATGCTGTGGCCAGAGCAACTGAGATGCTTGTTTGTTCTTAGAAGGATGCAGGTCTAGGCCTGGCTCATTCACTGAGAACTTTTCAAAATAAAAGGAGGTTTACTGTAAGTGTAATGGGTCAAAGTGAGGCATTGATTGGGTGCAGTTTCCTGCCTCAGCTTTCTGTCCCATGCCATCTTTCCGAATAGCGAGGAAATAACAAGGGGGATGCCTCCCTATTGAGAAAAAGGTCTCTATAGCACTGGAGGGTGACTATAATTAAAAATAATTCATGCTATATTTTCAAATAGCTAGAAGAGATTTTTAAATGCTTTCAATACAAAGAAATAATAAATATTTGAGGTGATAGAAATGCTAATTACCCTCATTTGATCGCTACTCATTATATACATGCATTGAAGTATCACACTGTACTCCACAAATATATATAATTATTATTCATCAGTTTAAAATAAGAATAAGAAAGGAAAAAGAAGAGCTATGCGTGACTAAGCAAAAAATACCACACTGTTCCTCACAAATATGTACAATTATAATGTGTCAATTAAAAAATAATAAGTAGGGGCTCTGCACCTGTGGCTCAATGGGCTAAGGCACCAGCCACGTACACCTGAGCTGGCGGGTTCGAATCCAGCCCGGACCCACCAAACAACAATGACGGCTGCAACCAAAAAATGGCCGGGTGTTGTGGTGGGCACCTGTGGTCCCAGCTACTTGGGAGGCGGAGGCAGGAGACTCGCTTGAGCCCAGGAATTGGAGGTTGCTGTGAGCTGTGATGCCACAGCACTCTATCCAGGGTGACAGCCTGAGGCTCCGTCTCAAAAAAAATAATAATAATAAGCAGGTACATATGGACAAAATATTATAGGGAGTAGGAAAAAGAAATCATTTTGTTAATATGGTAAGAAAAAATTTAAGAGAGTCTCTCAGGTGCAGAGGTGAGGGCAGAAAATGAGGGTAGAGAAGACAGATTGAATTGGTCTACTGGCCTTTAACAACGAAAAGTAAAAGAGGGGGATTTGAGAGGCAGGGAGAAGGTTCTGAAAGACTGGAAGGGATGTGTGCTGGCCTCTTCCCCTCTCATTCTTGGGGAGAGGAAGGGGGTGCGGGACGTACATCCTTAAAGTTTGAGAGTGCCTTATGTAGAGATTAACACCTGCTTCTTGCCTGAAGTTTCTGAAGGTGGAAGAGTCACCGGATGTCTGATGCCTGGGAGTACGAAGGGCTATAGGGTTGTTTTTAGGAATGAAGAAAATGGGGCACCCTTCATCCCAGAACCCTGAGCCCTCAGGGATCACCAAAGACCCATTACTGTGGCTTCCAGTGGTGCAGAAGGGAGGAAAGCTGGACGTACAGGAGGCCTGAGCTCTCATCAGAGGCCACTACCATTAGACTGAACTAGGCTCCGACCTGACTCCAAGATGGCAGGACCACAAGTTTAGCCTGTTCTGGGTGAAAGAGAGAGATTTGAAAATGATATGGGGTTGATATTTTAATTGAGACTGCAGTTCCTCAAAATGTTAAACATAGAGTTACAGTATGACCTAATATTCTACTCCTAGGTAGAGAAATGAAAACTTTTGTCTGTCTACAGAGTGTTCTACATTTGATCTACAAAAACTATCTATGTGAGTGCTCATAACAGCATTATTCATAATTGCCCCAAAGTGGAAACAACCCAAATGTCCAGAAACTGATGAACAGGCAAATAAAGTGTAGTGTGTCCATGCCATGGGATATAATTTAGCCTTAGAAAGAATGCAGTTCTGATACATGATATGATGCAGAGGAACCTTGAAAACATTATGCCGTGTAAACAAAGCCAGTCACAAAAACCCATGTTTGTATGATTCCATTTATATGGAATGTCCAGGACAGGTAAATTCATAGAGACAGAAGATAATTAATAACTGTTTAAGAGTAGGAGAATTTAGAGGGAGTGGAGGAATGACTGCCAGAGTGGGAGTGGGGGGCTATGAGATTTCACGTGAGGATAATGAAAATATTTTAGAATTAATGCAGCGTTATTTGCACAGCTCTGGGCACACACCAAAAACCATTGCAAGGCATGCTTTAAATGGGTGAATTGCATGGAATAGTTCTATCTCAAAAGCTATTAGAAGACAAGAGACTAGATAAAAGTGGGTCATTAATAAGTCTATAATAAGTGACTCGCAAATTATGAAATCAGACTGAGCTTTGATGAAAGTCCCTCATTACCTAACAGTGTAGGAGGGTTTGGTGCAGATTATTGGCAACAGTTATTAGAAAAATAAAACATTTGCTTAAGTCTCCTCAATCAAATTGGTGAGATAAGGGTGGGCAAGACCTGAAGCTGTCAGAGGCAAGGCAACCGCAGCACCAGCTGTTTTCCTTGGTCACCTTCTGTGGGTACTTCACGGAGTCTCTCTCTCTCTCTCCTCAGCTTGTCTGGACACATTGCATCTGTCCAGCTCTACCTGCTGATTTCCTCAGTCTTTCTCTTCACTTTGAACCTCTTTTCTCTTCCTTGTGGCCTCTGCTTTCTCAGAGTTTCTGCTGCCTTAACACAATATCTGGCCCATTATGGATATCAACTTCCTGCCCTTCAGCATCAGTTCTACCCACCTTGGTCTTGACAGTCCAAATGGCTGACTCAGCCTCTAGAAGTCAACCATAACCCCAAGTCTTCTCTTCCTGCTTCTGGTGCCTGAGGAAGAGCCCCCCACACCTAGGCATGCTACAAGATGAACCTGGTGTGGTTCCCAGCAACTGCACTGAAGGACCTCCAGGGTCAGCCAGTTCCCATGGGAGCTCTCTAACCAAGGCTACAGCATGTTCCCAGGACTAAACTGAGGAAGGAAACTATCTCTTGATGCCTGGGCTGATGTCCTCTGGCCTAAGACCTGGAGAATTAGAGGAAGTTCTTGGACCAAGCAGAGGAGACGTCTGAATTCAACCTCAGGTAAAGGAAATCAGGGGTTCTCACAATTACTCATTGGTTTCAACTCAGTTAAAAAAAGAAAGGGTAATAATGATGAATCTCTTTAAACACAGTCAAGAGTGAGACAGCAAACAGCTGACTCATGTTTTGGAGTCATATCAGTGGTTCCCAGACCTAGGTGCACATCAGAATCCCCTGGGGAACTTGAGAAACATAGGGGTGCCTGGGCACTACCCCCGACTTTTGTGGTTCAAAATCTACAGGGGTATGTCTAGGACTCTGCATTTGAAGTGCATTTTCCAGCACTTCAGTGGTTCTGAAATAACTAGTCTTGCTCTAATTGGTGGGTTAGCAGTAGGGAATCCCTGGGTTTGATGACATTGGTGCCAGCAATCCTTTAAGGGAAGTGAGCAGGAGGGGGAAAAGGAAAGTGAGAACCCCAGAACAAGCTTTAGCTGTTTCAAGATATGGCTTACGAATGTCCATGCTTCTTAGATTTTCTTTCACTAAAACCAGCTGATATTATCAACCTCGATTTACCAGTGGAGGGAGTGGAAGCGCTCAGGTATAAGCTGATTACTCGAAGGTGACAGTGAATGGCAGGTCTGCCTTTAGAAACGACGTAACTGAGGGCTGGAGCTATGCGGAAAGTAGGAAATGCAGCTGACACCAAGGTCAGAATCACTCCTTATTGTTGCCAGACTAAGGAATAAATGAAGAAGAAGATATGAGATCAACAACTTCACTTTATTTACAGAAAAGCCAGCAATTCCAGACAGCAGTGAGGATATCGCCTCAAAGAGCTGCTCTGCTCTCCTGTTTTCTTTGTTAGTTTTATACTTTCACAGCAAGGGTGAAAACTAGCAATGTTATCAATAACCATAACATACATTAAACAGATTCCCTCCCCCACTGCTGTAGGTTTCAAGGTTACAAAACATCTTTCTATTTTCAAAAGTGGTTATACCTTCAAAGCATTCCTCCTCTAGACTAAATGTACAGCTAGTCGACATTTTATACTTTCTTTGGTGCCTGGTGTGCACTGGATCCTTAGCTGGCAAATCAGGCCTGGTGTGCCCAGTCTTCTAAGTTTATGTATGACAGAAGGCCCTGTAAGTGAATCAACAACTCCAAATGGTAGCACGTGGGCCCATCTGGCCCTGCCAGGGCCTGTCCAGCAGCATCTGGTATGTAATGGCTATTTTGGATAACAGTAGCCGCTGTCCTTACTAGCTATGTGGCTTGGCTGCTCTGAGCCTGGACAGTAAAATGCTTGAACTCTATAATTCAAGAGTTTTGTGAATTATAGTTTATAATTTTTATAGAAGGCTTTGAATTTCTTGAGTTAGGTAACTGATGTAAATTAGGACCTCCTGGGTCCTTTTGCTTAAATGGCAAGTTAAAAATTCATGACCTCTTTATTGAATGACCATACTCACGCTAAACTCTATGTCAGGTAAGGTAGAAAACAGAAACATATAAAGAAATAAATATGAAGTTGTTGCTTTCCCTGCCTATTACTCTGGAATGGTGGGACCACACGGCTGTAATTTCCAGTTATTCACTCAACAGGGGATGCTGATTTATTGAGCAACATTATATTTAGGTACCAGGGATGCAAAGGAGCTGAAGTCATAGTCTCTGCCTCCCAGGCTCATGTGCAGTGGGAAGAATGACAAAGGAACAGAATTATAATAGAGGATGGTAAGTGTTGCGACAGAGAATGCCCAGTTGTCCTCCAGACTGCTCTGACACCTGTCCTCTGGAGGACGCTGGGGTCTGTGTTGCTCAGCCTGAAATGGGATATTGGTGGTGGTGATATGGCAGTATGTGCCACAATAGAAGGGGCTGCTAGATCTGTATGTGGCATAGAAAGGGGACTAATTCTAAGTTGAGGAAGGAAGAGGTAACAGAATCGTAGGGGGGTTAAGCAAACAAGTGGCCAGTGGGAGACTGGAGTCTTCAGGAACAGCAAGGGTAAGGGCACCAAGTCCTGGCCCCGGTTGGCAGCAGCCACCTCTGTCTTCTCACCCCCTCGCTCCTCAGACCCTAACACCGTCCCACCTTCCCTGCAGATCAGGAGCAGTTGAGCCATGTGCATAGGGGTACAGGAGTCACGATCAGAGGTCACAGAAGCAGACTTTCTGTCCAAATCTCCGTTACACGCCTCACTAATCCCTCAAGATCTTAAACAAATGACTTCCTCTCGTGGTGCCTGTTTCCTCATTTGTAAAATGGGGATTAGAAAAGAATTGCCTCATGGAGTTGTTGCACTCCCCCTTGGGAGAAGTCAGGGACTTACCCCATAGATTGTTTATTTTTATATGTTTAGCTTGTCCACTTTACCCTGCCGTACGAAAATCACTTCTGTGGGGTTGGTTCCTGACCTTCTCCTATTGGTATGCAACTGATGATTGAATGAGTTGACATATGGAAAGTATATTTAGAGCAGGGCCTGCTGGCACATAGTCCCTGCTCAATAAAGGGACATTATTTTTTCCTATGCCTGGTTAGTGTGGCCAACCCAAGATCTCATTCCCTAAACGTGATTAGTTTAGCTGATTTTCCTCTTCAAATTAAACTTTAAAAAGTTTAGTTTTTCCAGAGTACAAAATAACACACTGTATCATTGTAAGTTAAAAAATTTTAAAAATATATATGCATATATATATACATATGATAAAGGAAGAAAGTAAAGATTACCCAAATATCCAACTCCAGAAATTATTGCTATTAGCATTTGGGTGAACATAATTCTCTATAGCTCTCCAGACATATCTATATGAATGTAATTTTAATAAACGCCATTGTATCTGAATGCAGTTCAGTGAACTGCTTTTATCACTCATGAAAGATACCATGGGTATTTTTCCTTGTTGGTAATTGCAGAGCCCATGATTATTTGTTAAGACTGATAAGTATTTCTTCATATAGGCATGCCATAATTTTTTTAAGTCATTCCCTTGCAATAGCCATTTAGATTGTTTCCAATAAGTGTTGATACTACAAAACGATGGGACCATGAATGACTTTGCATGGTCTGTTCTGCACTCCTGTCTGATTATTTCTCTGGGACAACTTGCTTTAAGTAGGCCAACCTGTACACACCTGAAGACACATGCTCCAGGAGAGTAACTCATCTTATGGGGCAGCAGGTTAGCTTGTCAGCTGGTTTGGTAGGATTTACGTAGATGTGGCTTTTGCAGCAACTCAGTTGGACCTAGCTGTGGGAGGGCAACTAGGCCAAAGGCCAATGTGTGGGAGGGAAATATCTGAAGACTGTCCCAGACCACAGGTTTCAAACAAATACATATTTTAGGCCCCAGAGAGGACTCTATGGGAGAATTTACTGACCTCTTCATTTGACCATCAGTACCCTATAATTTCTCTGAATTTCTGGCTTTTCTAGGAAGTCAGGCTAGGGAAGTTCAATTGGCTGAAAAATGTCACATAATTTTGAGGAACTTTTTGAAGGTATAATGTCCAAGGGTATTTTTTTTTTCAAGAAGGCTTACGGGAGATTTTTCTAGGCCCCAGACTTTCTTTATCCCCTGGCAGTAATCCCAAACATTTTCCTTAACAAATAAAGCTGGAACAAACAAAAGTGGTGGCCTAAAGGCCCCGACTTTTGCTGGTTGGAGAGTAGTAAAAGATGAACAGAGGGTGGGAAGGAGATGACCACGGAATGGACTGCATGAAGGTTTGGCCAGCTGGACTGGCTCCTCTCATGGGTGGAGGAAGGGAAGGAAACTGCTGGACTCCCAACCCTAACCAGAGGTCATCCAGTCTGCACATTTCCCTCCAGTCTCCGTTCCTACCACCTCAAATGTGGTTCTGGGTCAGAACATTTCATCACACAGGTGTGGGGTGGGTGAGGAGTGACCAGGAAGGTTGACAGAATGTGCAGACTGCTACTACTTTTGGTACTTCCTAACTGAAGGGAAAAGCAGTAATATAAGTTACCATTCACAGAGGTCTAAATATTGCTGGGCAGTTTCAAGTGCTTTAAGTGTATTAATCCAGTTAATGCTCAAAACAACCCCAGAAGGTAGGAACTCTCATTGTTCTTATGTTATGAATAGGGAAACTGAGGCAAACAGCGACTAGACAATTTGCTGAAGGTCGCACACCAAGTAAATGGGAGAACAAATTTAACCTCCTAATCTGACCAGGTTTCTTTTATTTACTATTGTTTCTCTTTGTTATTATGATAGTGTTTGTAATAATGGGTCTCTGTGATTCTATCTTTAACTAGATACTCCTAAGACAAACAATAAATATGTATCACTAAAAAAAAAAAAGTGCACATTGTCAGGGGTAACTCTAGAGAAGCTAATGGGATCTACCTTGAGCCGACTGATGAAAGTGAAACCTCTCAAGAATAATCAAAAGCTGATTAAACAAAGAGGATTAAATGGAGCCCCTTCAAACCTGGGACTGAGACAGAGAAAAGGCATCTTTAAGAGACAGAAAAATGTGATTCTAGCTGGGAGTTTGTGATGGTATCTGACCCTGGCAAACTTTGCATTGAAAGTAGGAGGTACAGGATCATCTTTGCTTTTATTCTTTGTCAGCTCTAGTTCCTATACTTTTCCCTTCCTTTTCTTCTTTCCCTTCTCCAGAGGCTGTAACTCTGGAGAGACTGTAACTCTACTACTGTTCTGTAGCCAAAACAGACATACACACTACTAATCTCTCTTGCATGCAAACAATCTGTGTATATGTGTATGAATGTATGCATAATTGTCCCCACAGATTATTAACTTTCTAAAAATATTCAGTTATCAGATTTAATAAACATTTTACTCCATACAATGTGTCTTCAACATCATTAGGGATAGACGCTGCTCAAGAAAACAGGAAAACAGCTGGGGCCAAATGAGATCCCTAAGACTTCCGAGGGTCCAGCCAACAGGTCTGAGCTATGATGTGATAGACTAAGAATGAAGAGAACGAGATGCTTTTGGAGTGACCAAAAGTGGGCAGAGTCAGTAAGACCTTGTGCAGTGGATAGATAGGAAGGAGCGAGGTGTGCAGAGAGGGGCATAGTGCATTTTTATATGGGTACATCAGCCAGGATATTCATTCCCTGTCCACCCCCACACTGGGCAGTCAACACCCCTTCTCTCTAGCAAGACTTTAAGCTCTCTCACAAAAGATGTTTGCTGTATCTTCTTTTTGATAGGTGTGCGTGTGTGTGGATGCATCCATGTGCATACACACGTGTGTAGGTGCTTACTCATTTCCAGTAACATCTTAAAGTTCAAACCAGAACATTCCCACAATGGACCTGAGTTTTGAGGAAGTAGCCTCCAGTCTTGCTTCACTTTGTCCACATTACCCTTTGGTTTCCCAGTGGTAACGCCTCCCTTCATAGCCACCAAACCTGAGGCTTTCCTGACTCAGTCCACAGTATTTCTCAGTGTCTCCTATTCACTTAATCTGAGAAAAATAGAGAATCTTCTTTGAGTTCCATGACCTACATTTATCAAAATTTCTTAGTAGCAATTTGGGTTTTCTAGATTCACCTTCTCTGGAAGTTCCAACAGTCTTTATACCTT
Source organism: Perodicticus potto (assembly GCA_963574655.1). Lineage (NCBI taxonomy): Eukaryota > Metazoa > Chordata > Mammalia > Primates > Lorisidae > Perodicticus > Perodicticus potto. Next base: position 32,603 of record CAUYRH010043858.1, on the reverse strand, counting down.
TTAATTCTTTCAATCAACCCACCCAGAAATGCTAACCTTCTTGAGAAACAATAAGGACATTTTTTCTTTCCTAGTAATATAATGAAATCATTTTTGGAACAAAGAGAGAATCCATATTTAAGGATTTGATGACATCCAGAAAAGATTTAAGGCTGTTTACAAAGCTCTGTAACATATAACAAAAAAGCACAGATGAGAAATGGGACTGGAAAGGGAAGGGAAATGTAAATAGAGGCAAAAGCACCATCTCTTCCTTTCCTTGGACACAAGCCAAGAAGGTATACTGCCTGTTGGGCTTGACGTGCTTGAGTTATCATCAAGGCGTGGGGGGCCACTCAGCACCAGCTGTTCTAACTGCTTCCATGCCCAGTTAGTGCTCCCTCCACACTGCCACAAAAGTAATCTCTTAGCACAAGCTGGATCCATCTTTCCCCTGCTCAGAACCTGCAACCATTTCCCATTGCATTTAGAATAGAATCCAGACTCTTTACCATGGTCACCCAAGGCCTGAGCACAGAGCTTCCAACCTCGTCTTGTGCCCTGCACCACACTTGCCACTCTGGTATCCCTGGCCTCCTTTCTAAATCTCTTGAACTCACTGAACCCAATTCCACTTCAAGGTTTCCCCGTGCATTGTATATCCTGCTGGGTGTACACCACATTTTCTATGGCTAGGTTAGCTTAGTTTAAAATGTCACTTTTTCAAAGAAGACCCTGTTCCATCTATCCTGCTTTATTTAATTATTTTTGAGACAGAGTCTCATTCCGTTGCCAGGCTGGAGTGCAGTGGTGTGATCATAGCTCACTGCAAACTCTAGCTCCTGGGTTCAAGTGATCCTCCCACCTCAACCTCCCAAGTAGCTAGGACCACTGGTGTATGCCACTACATTTTTAAATTTTTTGTAGTGAGACCCTGTCTTACTATGATGCCCTGGCTGGTCTCAAACTCCTGGCTGCAAGCAATCCTGCCTCAGCTTCCTAAAGTGCTGGCATTACAGGTGTGAGCCAGTATGCCCAGCCAACTCATCCTATTTGAAGTTGGTTCCTAACTCTAATCATTTAGCTTGGCGCCTCACTGATTGGTTTTGTTGCACTCATATGGTCATTTGTTTGTTTATTACAAAGTTCCACATCTATCCCTCGACCCCCTACTGAGTTCCAGGAGAGCAAGAACCATCTCTGTTTTGTTCCCTCTTGAATCCTCAGTATTGAAGCTTGGCAGGTAGTAAATGCTCAGTAAATTAGTTAAGAGAAAGAGTAGAATTGGCGCTAAACTTCCTAAGCCAGCCACGGGCAATTAAACAATTAATAATTGCTAAACAATTAATAATATTCCCAAGATTGATTGGAGGGGGAAGCAAAGCATCTTTTCATTTGGGGTAACAACCATTTTGGTATTAAGATCAAAGAGAAGGCTTTCCTACTGTTCTTCAGAAAGCACATTATGTAATGAAACAAAGTGTTCCTCATCTGTATTCTTAGTCTATAATTAATAACACACTCAATGCTTTCAGACCCTGGAGATGACTATGAATGTGAGTTAGGATAGTGCTCCATGGCTAGCATTTGGGTTGTGGGAATTCTCAAGATAAGAAGTAAAGGGGTTTACCAGAAGAAAGTTTTGTAGCAGGACTGTGGCATATCTCAACACATCACTCTGATTTTTCTCTCTGTGTTTCCTTACAGTTCTGCTCGCCCTCTTTGTAGCCCAAGGATCAATTTACCCATTCATGCCAAAGCTGAGACAGAAAGTACCACTTTTTTTTTAAATTTTTTTTTGGAGACAGAGTCTCACTATGCTGCCCTTGGTAGAGTGCCATAGCATCATAGCTCACAGCAACCTCTAACTCTTGGGGTTAAGTGATTCTCTTGCCTCAGCCTCCCAAGTAGCTGGGACTACAGGCACCTGCCACAACGCCTGGATATTTTGTTGTTGTAGTTGTCATTGTTGTTTGGCAGGTCCAGGTCAGGGTTCAAACCCACCAGCCTCAGTGTATGTGGCCTGCACCCTGGCTGCTGAGCTACAGGAACCAAGCCCAGAAAGTACCACTTTAATACCTGAAGTACATTTGCATTTCCCACTACCAGCATCTCAATGAGTCACAATTACTCACTGAGCATCTTCTACAGGCCTGGCATTATACTGGGCATTGTGAGGGACTCAAAGAAATATTCAATGTGCTTCATGCCTTCAGGGAGTTTATAGTCTAATTGAGAAGACAATATGTAAATTTATGAAAAATTAAGTGATAATTCAAGTGTTAGAGAAAATGAGGATTTAGGAAAATGTCTCAAGACAGCGAAGAGAGAGGACAGCAAAGTATGGTAAAGTGTAGAAAGGAGATACTCCCAGACTGGAAGCCATCACAAAGGAGGCCAGACTACTTGGACTCTGACCGCCCACCTCTGATGGCCTGCAAAGTAGCTTTTTTTCTTTTCAGAAAGGATAAATTTAACAGTAAAAAAAAAAAAAAAAACAACAACCCTGTCATCCCTTTCACTGCTTATGAGAATGTAAATTGGTATAATCTTTGGGGAGTTGAAAGGGATAATTTGGTGATATTTATCAAATTATAAATGACCCAGAAATTCCAATTCCACTTCTATAGTCTCACAGATATATTTTCTTATCTATATATACAAAAATACTTGTATATATGAGAATATTTGTATATGCATGTGTATATGTAAGAATATTTGTTGCATCTTTATTTATAGCAAATCACTGGAAACAACCCAAATGTCCATCAATAGGGAACTGGTTAAAGAAAATATTGTGGTATATTCAAGCAATTCAGTGCTATGGTAGACCGCCTTCAGAAACTGATATTAAGTGAAAGAGGAAGATATAGAACAAGGAGTACAGTATGCTGCACTTTATACATTATATTGACTACATACAGAACGTTCCTACTATGAAGACATTTTGCATACTGGGTACAAAGTGTGAATACTGTGTACACTTAATTTGCATGTTATGTACATTATGTATCTTTCCACGTACACATTTTGCAATTTTTGAAAGGGAAAAACTACAGGTGCATATTTGCCTACAAATGTGTATATGAAAAAAAAAATTATACATATACTAGAATGCAGGAGAAAGTGATAAAACTGCTTGCCTCTAGGGTGGCAAATTGGGCTCCTCATGGGAGAATTTTACTGCATAACATTTTCCACCTTTTGATCCATGTAAACATATTACCTATTTCAAATAAATAGATTATAATTTTTGAAAGTCTGAGCTTAATGATTTGCCTTCCAGGCACCTTCACGCACTTTTAAGGAAATGGTAATTCTCATCAATTCATGAGACCAAACAGAAGGGAGTTTAAACAATAAAATTCAACTACTCCTGGGATTTCAGTCCAGACTTGAACCCAACTGAATCAAATAATTTTATTTTTCCATATTTTTTTTTTTTTTTGTAGAGACAGAGTCTCACTCTATTGCCCTCGGTAGAGTGCCGTGGCGTCACACAGCTCATAGCAACCTCCAACTCCTGGGCTTAGGCGATTCTCCTGCCTCAACCTCCTGATGAGCCACAGGCGCTGCCCTATTTTTCCATATTTTTGATTAGTTTCTCTCCCAGCACAGGCTGTAATACGAGGGAGTATGGTCAGTTTAAGCAGCTATGGACTTGGACAAGCATGATGATAAGTGATACTGTTATATAATAAAAGAATGAATAGACCAAATCAACCCATTGCTTATGTTTCCACAAACACGAAATAAGCAAGACATTTGGACTTTGAAAAAGTTTGGAAGAATGATCTCAGCTTGTGTTTATCCAGCCTGAAAACTGAGTTGAGTACATCCTTGCAATGGATGTTTTTATATAACTAAGGTGGGGCTTTTGGTCAGCATTTTGAGGGGTATTGGTGACTATCAAAATTCCCCACACCTAGGCTTCCCTTCTCAGCATTTGGATTTCTTCCTGGGTAACTTTCACTGCTTGCCTTAAGGTTAAGCAACCAGCCTTGAACAAGACACAGGAAGCAATTTTTGTCCTGATACTCTGCAGTAGAGAAAAACGAAAAGATAAAGGAAGATTACAGAGAAGTTATTTAACAGACAATATAATTTACATAACTGAAACTGATTAGAAGAACTTTTTTTGTTTTTGTGAGAACTGATGAAAATGCCATGTCAAGCTTAAATAATGAAAAACCTAATATCAGCAGTGGCAAATGGCTGATAGCAGGCTTCATTGTCAAACGTCTCTTCTTTTTGGACATAGACAATTTAGCAAGCTTGGGGCAATTTGTGAATGCTTATATATATGAAATCAAATAAAACGGTCAGATACTGAGGGCATTTGGAGACTTAAAAACCTGATTGAAAAGATGTAGGCATCTAGGAGAAAACTGCATAAACAGCCCCCCCCGAAAAGATCTATTTGTACATACCAGAAAACCCACTACTGTTAAGAGTTGCTTCATTCCAGGTTACTATGGGGGAAAAAATCTGGCTGTAGAGAATTGAGAAATGTAGCCAGGTATGGTGGGAGGCACTCTGGAAGGCCAAAGCAGATTGCTGAGGCCAAGGTGGATTGCTTGAGCTCAGAAGTTTGAGATTAGCCTGAGCAACAGCGAGACCCCATCTCTACTAAAAATAGAAAAACTAGCTGGCCAGCCTATAGATCCAGCTACCTGTGAGACTGAGGCAAGAGGATCACTCTAGGCCAAGAGTTTGAGGTTACTGTGAACTATGATGATGCCATGGCACTCTCCCTGGGGCGACAGAGTGAGTCTCTGTCTCAGAAAAAAAAAAAAAAAAGAATTGAGAAATGTATGTGTGTTTGGAAAGAAGAGGAAAATGCATTAAAAATCTGGAATCAAGGCCGGGCGTAGTGGCTCATGCCTGTAATCCTAGCACTCTGGGAGGCCAAGGTGGGTGGATAGACTGAGCTACAGTTTTGAGACCAGCCTGAGCAAGAGCAAGAACCCTCCCATCTCTAAAAATAGCAGGACGTTGTGACGGGCGCCTGTAGTCCCAGCTACTTGGGAGGCTGAGGCAGGAGAATTGCTTGAGCCCAGGAGTTTAAGGTTGCTGTGAGCTGTGACACCACAGCACTCAACCAAAGGTGACAAAGTGAGACGGTTTCTCAAAAAAAAAAAAAACAAAAACAAACCTGCAATCAGTCAGATCCAAGTTCTCGTCTTTTCAGGTATATAACCTTCGTACTTTAACTTCACTCAGCCTATTTCCTTGTACATAAGATGGAGTAAGGGCCAAATAAAGCAGCATATCACAATTCCTGATACTTAGGAAATGTGCAATAAATTTCTATATTGATATTATCAATGCCAAAAAATAGTTTATTAAATTATTTTAAGGTCCAACAGCTATGAATCCAACCAACCTATTATTATTATTACATGTAACTTCAAATTTTTTTAAATTAACAATTTTATTTATTGTTATATTTTATTTATTCATTTATTTTTAAAAATTAAAAATAGTTTAAAAGGTAAAGTATGAAATTTTTCTATCTTAAAGTTTAAAATATCTGTGAACTAAAGTTGTGCCAGCTGAAGATCTAAATTGAAGGACTTAAAACATTTTGAAATTTTTCTTAATGTCAAAGTTAACTGGAATTTCTTTTCTTTTCAATTTGCACATTTAAAATTCTATTCCTTTTTAAGTCATCTACATCCTTTATGTCAATAAATATTGAGCTATTGTAAAACTAAAGTTACTCTCATAGGAGAATATAACTTATTTAGAGGCATGGAATATGAGAGTCTGTGATCCTTTGACCTGGTTCCCAGCCTAAAGATTATACAAGTTTAGATACTGGGTGAATCTTTACCTCCCCTTCACTACTCCTCAACGAGAACGGTCTCCCCACTTTCTTAGGCCTGCCCTGTGGTAGGAAGGGCCACGGTTTTAACATTTCTGACCTCCCTGACTCCTCTGGGTCACCCCCTGCTTTGTCTCCTAGCCTAAAATGCTCTGTTGTGGGACTGAGTCCTGGGGCTGTGGATGAGATTCTACTCCGGGTCATTGCCTGCTGCCCAACTCCCCAACGTGACCCTCTCTCCTTGGCAAGGTGAGGTTAGCAGCTCTCCGCTTGTGCAGGAAGGGATTTGCTAGAGAGCCCCCAGAAACTGGAAGGAGGCCAGGAATCTATGTTTATCGATAATTCTCCCCAAATGGAAACAGATATTATAAACATCCTGTCCATCCAACTGCAATTTTCTACTTTAGGATCTGCAATTAGATCCTAAATCAGGAGGAACTGGAGCCAAAATATGATAGCTTCACAACAGTCAAGAAACTGATATCTGTATGTTTCAGCCAACATTTAGCCATTTTATTTTTCTGCTGAGGGAAAAGATGTAAGGAAATTATCGGCAAGAATTACAATTAAAACTTTTTTTTTTTTTTTTGTAGAGATAGAGTCTCACTTTGTCGCCCTCGGTAGAGTGCCGTGACGTCACACAGCTCACAGCAACCTCCAACTCCTGGGCTTAGGCGATTCTCTAGTTGGGACTACAGGCGCCCGCCACAACGCCCGGCTATTTTTTTGTTGCAGTTTGGCCGGGGCCAGGTTTGACCTCACCACCCTCGGTATATGAGGCTGGCACCCTACCCACTGAGCCACAGGCACTGCCCCCAGTAATATCATTTTTTTGTTTTGTTTTTGATTTGCTTGTTTTGCCCTTTTTAATGCTCTGATTTTCCTTAACTTTGCTGGCAACTCTCTAGGTGAAAATGGTACCTATAACTGGTACATCTCATTGCCAGCCCATGGCATTAAATAAGGTGATATATGTAATCTGACACCTTACATAGACTACATGCTCAATAAATGTTAATTATGATAATTAAACTAATGATAAAACCCCACTACTGACAATTGTTTCATTTGGTTAAACTTTAACTTCTTTTAAAATGTAAACAATTCTGGGAATGTTTACATTTATAATAGGAATGAGTCTGTTATTATATCAATTTTCTTGAAGCTTTGGAAGCCTTGGATACGAATAATTCTAAAAATAGGATGTTATCACACAAATTTGGCCAGTGATATCAATAGTGCAAAAGTTAATTTTCAATTTTGAGCTTTATTCTTTTATTTTTTATTTTTTGAGACAGAGTCTCTCTATGTCGCCCTTGGTAGAGTGCTGTGGCATCACAACTCACAGCAACCTCAAACTCTTGGGCACAAGCGATTCTCTTGCCTCAGCCTCCCAAGTAGCTGGGGCTACAGGTGCCCGCCACAACGCCCAGCTATTTTTTGTTGTAGTTATTACTGTTTAGCTGGCTGGGGATAGGTTTGAACCTGCCACCCTCAGTGTATGTGGCTGGTGCCATAACCACTGTGCTACGAGCACTGAGCCAATTTTGAGCTTTAAAGTAGTAACAATCTATATGTTTTCTAAAATATTTAAGGATTTTTTGAGTAAGAGTTCAAAAGCACAGGCAACAAAAGCAAAACCAGGGAGATGGGATTGCATCAAACCAAAAAGCTTCTGCACAACGACCACAACAAAAAAAAACAGTCAAAAGAGTGAAAAGACAATCTACCAAATGGAAGAAAATATTTGTAAACTCTGCATCTCACAAGGAGTTAATATCCAGAATATTATAAGGAACTCAAATAACTCAAAAGCAAAATATAGTAATTAAATTTAAAAAGATCAAAAGTCCTAAACAAACATTTTTTTTTTTTTGAGACAGAATCTTTGTCTTTGAGACAGTCTTTGAGACAGTTTCTTTGTCACCCTCTGTAGAGTGCGGTGACATCACAGCTCACAGCAACTTCCAACTCTTGGGCTTAAGTGATTCTCTTGCCCTAGACTCCCAAGTATCTGGGACTACAGCCACCCACCACAACACCCAGCTATTTTTTTTTTTTTTTTGTGGTTGTCATTGTTGTTTGGCAGCTCCAGGCTGGGTTCAAACCCACCAGTCCCAGTGTATGTGGCTGATGCCCTAACCACTGAGCTACGGGTGCTGAGCCTAAACAGAGATTTCTTAAAAGAAGACTACAAATGGCCAACAGGTATAGGAAAAAATTCTCAGCAATGCTAATAATCAGGGAAATATAAATCAAAACTACAATGAGATATTGCCTCACCCTAATTAAAATGACAAAAAATAACAAATCAAAAAGACAAAAAGTAACAAATGTTAATGTGGATATGGAGACTTGAGAACCCTTATGTACTGTTGGTGGGAACGTAAATTAGTACAGCCATTATAGAAAATATTGAAATATTAAAAATACATTTATCTACCATACGATCCAGCAGTCTTGCTACTGGATTTTTATCCAAAGGAAATTAAATCAGATCAGAGAGATATCTGCTTTTCCATGCTTATTGAAGCACTTTTCATAATAGCTAAGTGACAAGCTCAACCTAAGTGTCCATCGACAGGTGAAAAAGTATGATATATGTATACAATGAAATGCTATTCAGCCATAAAAAATGAAATCCTGTCATTGTGGCAACATGGATGAACCTGGGGGATATTATGCTAAGTGAAATCAGCCAGACACAGAAAAACAAATACTATGTCCTGCATGAAAATCTCTCAGAGGTAGAGAATAGAACAGTGGTTACCAGAGGCTGGGGAGGTTAGAGGGGAGATTAATGTTTACAAAATTATAGTTAGATAGGAGGAATAAGTTATGGTGTTCTATTGCATAGCAGGGTGATTATGGTTAACAATATTATATTTCAAAATAACTAGAAGAGAGGATATGGAATGTTCTCACAGTAAAATTATAAATGTGGTGTTAAGTGTGATAAATGAGGCAATGAATATGCTAACTACCTTGATTTGATCATTATACAATGTATACAGATATGGAAAATTACATTGTACCCCATAAGTATGTCACTTATTATGTGTCAATTAAAAATAAAATAAAACTAAATATATAATAAGTATGTGCATATATGTGTATATGGGTGTGGGTGTGGGTGTATTTGGTCCCTTTGTGGAAGACAGTTACATGCTTGTAAAAGGGATTAGAATAAGTTTGATGACAGAATTACAGCTGGAACCATGACTACCACAGTCAGTCAGGAAGACATAGAGCTCAGGAAGTTGAGATATCTCAATGTCTAGGTTCCATTTTTATTTCTTTGATGGCCCAGGGGCTGGCACAACTAGTACATCATCTTTACTACAAAGATACTGCTAGTCTTACTTCAAAAACATCTAGAGTCTGACATATATTCTTAGAAATAGCCATTGTCATCCTTCTAGCATGTCTGATTCAGATAAATGATCAAAAATCTCTTTATTTTTATTTTTGTAGAGACAGAGTCTCACTTAGTAGCACATGGTAGAATGCCATGGCATCACACAGGTCACAGCAACCTCCAACTCCTGGGCTTAGGTGATTCTCTTGCCTCAGCCTCCCGTGTAGCTGGGACTACAGGCACCCGCCACAACATCCTACTATTTTTCTGTTTTGCAGTTCAGCCGAGGCCGGGTTTGAACCTGCCACCTTTGGTATATGGGGCCGGTGCCCTACTCGATGAGCCACAGGAGCCGCCCGATTGAAAGTCTCTTTAAATTGAATTTTATGATTTAAAAATCAAACTGGAGGTCTACACCTCTTCAAATGATAAGTATTGTCACATTCGTTTTAAAACCACAGATCTTTCTGTGGTCCCACAGAGTTCTAGGTCCTAATCCTCGATTTGGCTTAATTCTACGTTTCTCACTTCCTTTTTGGATCATGAAGACTGAAACACATCCAGCTTCATATGCATGGGCTTGCTCATCCATATTTACAGATCTGAGAAGTGTGCTCTCAAGAAGAAAGTCCCTTCATTTCCCGGTAGTTCTCCCAGTTCCACTCCTCTTCTCCCATCCTAGTTACCTCAGATAGTCAATTTATATAAACAAATTTTGACTTTTCCTTGGTATCGTCTTTTAAAAAAGCTGCCAAGTGAGAGAGAATGAACATTTTCAATAATTGTTTTTTAAAAAGTAAATTCTTTTGATAATTTTTTCGTCATGCAAAATCCATGAGCATAGAAGCTAAGAAAAACAGAAGTAGGAAGAGGGCTGCCAACATTCCAGGTAATTTTCTCCTCTTGGATGTTAAACTGGGATTGATTTTATAAAATACAAGGAAAACAAGAAAATGGACATGCTAGCATAGGAAGGAATAAAATAAACAAAAATATTTTATTAAATTAATGCAAGTATAAAAAGTGACAATCAAATTCAGAGTTATCATCTCTGGCTTGAAACACAAGATAAAGGGATAAAGTGCCTTCTGAATAGGAAACCAGGAGAAGGTATTAAGAATGAAGAAAGGTGTGAGTAGACCACATGCCTTGCTGGGATAGAATTCTTGCTTGTACTTCACACAAAGCATGTTGTTACAGAAATTATTATGTAAATTGACATGTACACATACAGATAGATACAAGAAGAAGTTTTGTTGGAGATTCTGTTTCTTCAGCCTTGACCTTCAGCAAAACAAAGATTTTCTTTATCATCCCAATAAAAGACAAAGAGGGAAAGAAAACTCTGGGACCTCCTGTGAGGCAAATGGATCTCAAAGGCTCTGGAAAGCAGCATTTTAAAAGGCAGGAATAGTGATGCCAGCCTGTGTCATTCAAAGTTTCCAGCACAGCTAATGAGGCTTTTCTGGCACAGATAAGGCTCTAGGGCAGCCAGCAGTCGAGGAACACTCCTGGAATTTCCAGAAAGAACATGTAATTTTGCAAGCACAGCATCACAATGAAGTTTATACCCAAGAGACAATGATAGAAAAGGTTCCAGACATGATTATGTCATGGATAGTTAATAATAAACTTGCCCTTTGAAACTAGGTTGACTCAGTCTACCCTGGAGAACCCATGGGTCTCTCTTTGACCAAACACAAAATAAACCAAATGCAAACTCAGTCACAGAGCAAGCACTGAACAAATGCTGGGTGCCCAGATGTATATGTAGTATATATTTAGCAGATACTAACTCATATGAAAGACACTGCAAGGCTATGGGAAAGATGACCTAGAAACAAAATAGACATGGTTCCTGACCACTTAGAGCCTCAAATATGTTCCAGGTGCATCATAAGACATATTAAATAAAAATCGCAAACTGGGCCCGGCACCTGTGGCTCAAGAGGCTAAGGCGCCAGCCACGTACTCCTGAGCTGGCAGGTTCAAATCCAGCCCGGGCCCGCCAAACAACAGTGGCGGCTGCAACCGAAAAATGGCCGGGCATTGTGGCGGGCGCCTGTAGTCCCATCGACTTGGGAGGCGGAGGCAGGAGACCCGCTTGAGCCCAGGAATTGGAGGTTGCTGTGAGCTATGATGCCACCGCACTCTATCCAGGGTGACAGCTTGAGGATCTGTCCCCAAAATAAATAAATAAATAAATAAATAAATAAATAAATAAATAAATAAATAAATAAAAAATAAAAAAAATCACAAACTGCACAGCAGATGTGTAATGTTGCTACTTAGGAAAAAAAATTTAAAATATAAACTTTATCATAAATTTCCGGCTTGGCGCCTATGGCTAAAGCAGCTAAGGCTCCAGCCACATACACCTGAGCTGGCGGGTTCGGATCCAGCCCAGGCCCACCAAACAACAATGATGGCTGCAACCAAAAATAGCTGGGTGTTGTGCCGGACACCTGTAGTCCCAGCTACTTGGGAGGCAGAAGCAGGAGAATCGCTTGAGCCCAGGAGTTGGAGGTTGCTGTGAGCTGTGATGCCACGGCATTCTACCCAGGGTGACAGCTTGAGGCTCTGTCTCAAAAACAAACAAACAAAAAAACCAAACATACATTTCCAAATATACCCTATATTTAAAAGAATTCACATACAAAAGTCAACAGTGGTTGCTCTTGGAAAGGGAACTTGGAAGGCTAGGAGAATGGGATGAAGACTTTTCTTTTTTTACTGTATCCTATAAGATCTTCTGAATTTTGAATCATGCAAAGGAATGAATTCAAAATTCAATAGCATTTAAACAGAAGAGAAAGAACTATCAGAAAATACCAGATACTATGCACACAAGTATCAGAGTGTGTGGTGAAGGCAAATAAATCAGGAATAAATATAATGCTGCAAAAGGAATTCAAGAGTTATTTTCCACGGTTCTTTAAAATACTCTCTTCTCTTTATAAACTACAATTGTTTTGATTATTAAATGTTTAAGCATATCCAACTGTCCCAGAACACACTGACTGGCCTTACTCTTTCTCCTGGCAATATTGTTAGACTTTCTCTCTCACACCATTATTGTCCTCCAACACCTTATGTTATGACATGGCACTGTATTGTAATAATAATCTCTTTGTTTTGAGATAGAGTCTCACTCTGTTGCTCAGGGTAGATAGAGTGCCATGGCTTCAGCCTAGCTCACAGCAACCTCAAACTCTTAGGCACAAGCAGCCCTCTTGCCTTAGCTTCCCAAGTAGCTGGGACTATAGACACCTGGCACAACACTGGCTAATTTTTCTAGTTTTGGTAGAGATAGGGCCTCACTCTGGCTCAGGCTGGTCTTGAACTTCTGATCTCAGTGATCCTCTCGCCTCAGCCTCCCAGAGTGCTACAATTACAAGTGTGAACCATCACACCCGGCCACAATAATAATTTTTTTTTACCAAGCTCTTCATTATATTCTGAGCTCCTTGAGAGCAGGTACTTTGTCTTGCTTACATCTATAGGTTCAATACTGACACAGTGATTGATATTGCAAGGACACTTAATAAATATCTTCTGAATAAATTAATTGCTTAAAGTAAAATTGCTATAAATTGTATTCTAAAGAGTGACAGTTGCGGAAATCTGAGGTTTGCTATTTGCTGGCTTGGGCAAGTTATTTAGTCTCTCTGCTTCTTCAACTGCAAAATGAATATAAAAGTAGTGGTTATCACAACAGGTTATCACAATAGGGATGAAATTAATGGATGTAGGGTACCACATAACGGTAAAGTTGATATTTAAATGAAACAGACGCAGCAACAGACACTTATGGTCTAAGATTAATTGAGTCAACCAAAGTATCAGTGGGTTAAATAAAGTAAAATCTTGTACAAAGCAGTGCCTCATTCTCTGCATTTCCTATTTGTACTTATGGTTACAGAGGATACCAAGCACCTTACAAACACTTAATATTTTACTGGATGCAAGCAAGTCACTAAGCCACAAGCTTAGTTTGGATGACAAAATTTTAACATCTACTCAAATATATCTTTAAAAGAAATCATTCACAACCACTCTTACATCACAAGATGACTCCACAGACTCAAACTAAATAGAAGCTGGCCAGCAGTGGTGGCTCATGCCTGTAATCCTAGCACTCTGGGAAGCCCAGGCAGGTGGATTGCTTGAGCTCAAGAGTTTGAGCTCTCTAGTTGAGCTCATCTCTACTAAACAGAAAAATTAGTGGGGTGTTGTGGTGGGTGCCTGTAGTACCAGCTTCTGAGGAGGCTCAGGCAAGAGGATCGCTTGAGCCTGAGCCCAAGAGTTGGAGGTTGCTGTGAACTATGATGCCAGAGCACTCTACCCAAGGCACAGAGTGAGACTCTGTCTTCAGTCCCATCCCCCCACCCCCAATAAATAAATAGAAATAATAAATACTGTTTCAATGTTGGGCTGCTTAGTCATGCAAAAGACATATCTAGGCACTGAGTGCAGGTGCAGAGCACTTCTGTAGGAACTGACCACCACATCAGGAATTCTCAATTCATTTTCCTGGGATGAGTCATGGATGACTTGCTGGGAGGCTCCTCATGCGGAAGTGCCTTTTCTCCCTTTCACATGTGCCGATGAGCCTCTCAGTCCTTTTGAAGTACGAAGGTCTCTTTTCAGGCTTCCCTTTCTCCTCCATCTTTCTTTGTTCTTCCCTTCTTCCCCCAGGTTCCCATTTTCAGTAGTGTTTGGGCCTTGTACGTGCCACATGGTCTGTCTATACCCCATGGGTTCATTTCTTCCTCTAGTTGTGCTCAGCCCCGGGAACTCCTAAATCACAGACTGAGAATCCCTGCTTGAAGATCTGAAGCGTCAATGTTGGATTACGTCTCCTCAAATTGTGTATCTGGAGAGTGATAATAGTACATTAATTTTACAGGGAAGAGTCGGGAAAAAAGTTAACAAGTATCCAATGAGACCCATAATATTTGCTAGAGGATATAATAATAAAATTGAAATAAGAGAAAGATCCAGATCGTATTTATACCAATTACCTTTACATGATAAAGGATGACTAGTTTGCCTGGGACTGTCCTGGTTTTAAAAGTGAAAGGCTGATGCTCTGAGAAATCCCCCAATCCTGAGCAAATTGGGCTGGTTGGTGCTCTAAGGTGACGCAAACAACACTGACTAATTAGCTTTACCACACAAATGAATGGGACAGGCCACATAACAAAACCTTTTTGAGATTGTCCAAGTTAACTAGAATAAACATAGGCTCATTGCTCAGTCTGGTTTCTAACTATATTAATAAAAATTAGAAACCTTAATATAACTTTCATCTTACTTCAATAAGCTGGGTGAGATTTTTCTGCCCTTTGATAAATGTAGACATCTGTAGTACAATGGGTTGAAGCTGATGGGTTGAGAGTAAGTGGGATCAGGTGAGTAGGCCCCTAAGCATGAGTTTTGTCATTAGCTGTGTGTTCTTGGGCACTTAACATTATCTTCTTGACTTTTTTTCTCTACCATAATGGATAATTCTAGTATTTATCTCTTTGAATTTGTTTTGTGGCTGTAGGGTTGGCAGAGGGGGATTAAATGAGATACTGGGCATGAAGCAATTAACAAGTACCCAATAGGCAGTATTTTAGAATGAATGAATGAATTATCCATCTACTTAAGTCAATTTGGTCTGCTATCAGAGGGAGATGCTGGAATGCAGAGCAAAAGAAGCCGTTTCTTCCCCCTTTCTCTCTCATCTCCTCTCTCCACAGAGTTGCTCCCCACCCTCTACTTTTGAGGGCTGTTTTTAACTCTCCTCAGACTGTGGGAAGAGTTCTTACATTAGAGTTCTGAGGCAAAGAAGAGCCAGAAGTTCCTACCACCAGCACTGTTTAAAAGGTGGGGAGACTATCACTGATCAATTTCTCCTTTTCATTGCTTTAGCTTTTGGTTTTCTTTTTGATTTTCAACTTCCCAATCCTTTCTTATATTCTTACCATTTTTCTTCTTTGAGTTTGTATCAGCGATGCCACATTTTCCCACATCTATCATTCCCCCTTGAGAGAAAGAAAACATTTTAATTTTCATATAGTACAACTTTACATCCTATACAGTGACTCAAGTTTAAATCACACATTCCTATAAAACATTTTTAATCCCCTAGGATTTCTAAATCTACATAACATCCCCCACCAGAAATCCTGCAGAATGTGCTAAAAATACCATGGCTTCACAGAAAAAAACTATTTTTATTACTTGGGGTATTCAAAAACCTGCTCAATAGAACATGGCAACCAATGCCAGACTAAAATTCGACTGAAACTGACAAGCACGTTAGCTCTTTCTCTTCTGTAAGTCAGCGGTTATTTGCATGATGGAAAGAAACTATATGGCATTGAGTCTTCTTCAACCTCCATTCCCACCCAATCCCCCACCCCTTACTTCTGTACACCTCATTGTCACCTAGCAATCTCACTCGATTTTGCTATAATTGTTGAACAGTGGAATGCCCTTGTGCCAACTTGGACAGGTAAGTCTGGCAAGTCAACTCACACCTCCTGAGAAATACTACCAGTGTTCATTGCTGCCCTCCTGTGTAGGTCATGCTACAGAACAGCAAGATAAGTAGGACCAAAAGAAGAGGTGGCGCGTGGTGAACATCATGGCACAGCTAAAACCCACTTTGCATAATTGAAACTTGGGCTTGGAAGGGAAGGCTAACAGGAGGGCAGCATATTATAAGTCAGTGTTTCCCACTAGTATTTTGGGTAGGACAGTTTGCTGTTACATTGGACTGACCTGCAGATTGCAGAACTTAATAGCATCCCTGGCACTGTCTACTAAGTGCCATTGTGACAATAACAACACGATCTAACATGTCCCCTCATCCCCAGTGGAGACCATTGCAATAAAGGAAATACCTTGTCTTCTTAAGCAGAAGATGCCCATCAATGCTATAACTAAGGAAAATAGGATGATTGCTCCTACAATCATCAGGTGGGTCCTCTCATTTGGGGTAAATACTGGAGGTGATTCTGAAAAATGAAACAAAAAGAAAGTGACTAAAGATAAAATTTTTAGTTTAGCTTTAGGTTAATTTTGTTAAATTCCAAAATTCATGGCCAGTGAGTGGCTAGAATCATGAGATACCTCTGGATAAGAAAAAGTGAGCTGATGGAGAAGGGGAAGGGGAAGAAGGGGAAGAAGCCCAAGCTTTGGACAGGTAGTCCTGGGGTAAAACTCTCCTGCCATTGATGAGCTTTGAGATTTTGGGCAAGTCCTTTAACCCGCCTATGAAATAGAAACACTAATAAGTTTCTCAAGAGGCTAATATTTGTAAAGTATTTAGCTGGTCCCATAGGGAATGGCTGTTCAAAATTAAACGGAGGCCTCGATTACTTCACTTACTCTCCCATTCTTTAACACAGAAGCCAACAGTCTGCTGGACATGACAAAGGTGGTCCGCACTAGACTGTGGAAGGCCAACGAGCACTGCTAAGGAGCTCCTGTCTCCCCACATCTCAGGTGATGACTGGGGACTAATGCTTGTTATCTTATCTTTCTCTGCAGTTTGAACACCCCTGGATGTCTGGTCACTGGTGCCTCTCACTAGTCTCCTTGTCTGTGATCCGATGCAGGAGGAAAAGTGGTCCTGTGGCACATGGATGTTCAGACTGCTGAATTCCACCTCTCATCAACTGTGAACTGAGACCCACGATCCCTAACTACCTAGTTCAACTTTTAAAGCCACCATGACTGCCCCTCTTTGACTAGTGGCTTAGAGGTACCAAAGCCTGTTCATATGAGTTTATATGAGTCTCAACACAACTTTATGAGTTAAGCATACCAGATATGAAGAAAAAAAAACACCCAAGTTACAGATGAGGACACACTCAGAGCAGTCAAGTGAGTTACTCTAGTATGCCTCACAAATACAGCAGCTTTGAAATGCAGGAACCTACTAATATAGCTCCTACTGAGGGCCAGTTCAGTACCTAAGGACTCTATACCCCAGTGACACCAATGAGAACATCTCCTTAGTTTCCTAAACCATTTTTTCCTCTTTTTGTTTACAAGACCATCCTGACTTGCCTTTTCCTATTAGTTGACTTTTCTATCCAGTTTTTTCGGTGATTTTCTCTGAAATACCCAGAGCTTTTCTGCCAACATCTACTGGGGAAGGGAGCAGGGAGAGGCACTTCTCAGAACATCTCTGGGTCTATAATAAACGTCATGCTCATCCAGCTCACTCACTTTCTCTAACGGTCTCGCATCAGACTCTGTTTCCCACCCCACCTATATCTATGGGATAGGGATATATATATATATATATATAAAGTTGACTTTGTGCAGGCAAGAGTCTCAAACCATGTTCATATACTATTGCTGATTTTATCCCTACAGTAACTCTGCCCAATAGTTATAACCCTTCAGAGAAAGGAAAGTGCAAAGAAGTCTAGTGATTGTCCCAGAGAAATACAGCTTCACGTCTTATGCACCAAGTAGTCTGTCTTGAGTTAAAATATCATATACTAATTTGGGAGAAGTACATGGGGGAGAAGGATTCATCCTATTTGGAATAAGATGGGAAAGTGCATTTCATTTGTTTCCTGCCACAGAGACTTTGGGGAAAGGGAGCAACTCTGACGTGCTAGGATTTGGATTCCTAAAACCTGGTCTGAATTGAGTATTCTTCTCAGGTATTCCTTCAGGTTCCCCAGCTACAAGACCATTTCCTACAGAGTGTGAACTATATCTCATTCTTCCACGTGCATCTAATACCTACTATAATGCCTGGCACATAGAGCATATTCAATAACTATTTGGTGAATATTTATTAAGTGACAATATAACTTGGATAAATGGAGGTGAGGGAGCAGAATGCATTTTGTAAATACAGTGTTACTCATTCATTCATTTGTTCAACAAACAACGAATAACGATGATGAGAAGGCATGAAGGCAGGTGCTAGGGGACAGTGTCAGGCACACTTTAATTTAGTATTACCTGGAATGACTAACTCAGCTGTACTGTTTTCCTCAGGATTTACATTCCGAAAAGTGCAATAGAAAATCTCGTTAGCTGTTGCGTTGATTCTCAACGTGCTGGTCACATTCAAAAGCTTCTCCTCCCTCTTGGAATTGGTGGTAGTGGTCTTGCCACTCAGGACTCGATGGTCACTGCTTGTCCAGATGACTTCAGCCTTGGGGTAACCCTCAGCTTGACATGTGAGTTCATGTTCAGAGGTGGCTTGGTCCACGGAAATTCTTCGGTTAATTTTGCGGTATGGAGCTAGGTCATGAGCAAAAATAAGTCAGGGCTTTTGCCTAGCATAGAAAAAAATGCCAATTCAGGATGATTCTCAGGGAAATAAGCTTGATGTTCAGACACCTCAGCAGTAACTTCTGCTAGCTCTGCCTCAACCCAGTTCAAAATGCAGTGGAATTTGGGCTTAAAGAAATGATGACTTTGCTATAAAACTTATGCTGGTATATTTATTAGGCTTAAACTACATATGACGATTAATTTAAAGAGAATTGTTATCTTTACACTAGTAGTCTTTAATATAAAATACATCTCTCTATTTACTCGAGTTTTCATATGTTTCTCAGTAAAATGCTATAATTTTAATGTGGGGCCCCATTTCTTCTTATATATATTCCTGGATATTCTCTTTTTGTTGTTGTAAAGCTGTCTTCATAAACATGAACCTCTCCAGCTGAAAGTACTGTTTTCCTAGACTTTGTATACTAAGCAGAAAATCTGATTTTGATTATGTTATTTACTTTTCTGACTTTAAGTCAATGATGAGAAATTAGATATGAAAATACATGCTATTTTATTTGTAAATATTGATCCATGTTCCTAGTGATACTTTTTAAAGTTCAATTGTATTTTTCATTTTAGAATGGTTTTAGATTTACAGAAAAGTTACAAAGATAGTATAGAGTTACTGTATACTGCATACCTAGTTTTCCCTACTGTTAACATTTCACATTATTATGACAGAGTTGTCATAACTAAAAAAATAACATTAGTATACAATTATTAACTAAATTCCATAATATTCTGTTCCACCACCAGTTTCTATTTTTTTTTCTGTTCTAAGATACAGGATACTATATTATAATACTTATTTTTAAATTTTTTAAAGCTGGCTATTTTACTAAATGATCTAAATAATCATTATACTCAAGGAACAAAGTTTGACCAAATTTTAGATAAATGATTTGGGACCCATTTAGGATTAAGATACCCAGTTTGCTGACTGTTCTAGTAGATTTTTAGTGCATTATATGGCATAATATCTTCATTTATGTTTATTTATTACAAGTATGTCAACATGTTGGTATTATGGTATAATCTTTACTTTACTTCTAATACTTTAAAGTAACACCAGAGCCTTAGCTCTCCATTCCTTTACCAAATACTTAAGAATAGATTTGTAATCTGCTTTAGTCACAAAACGGCCAGTATCAAACAAAACTTAAATAAATAATGATGTGCTATTTTGGTATTCTTAAGTCAATGAAACCAGTATCACTGGAAACATTGGAAATTGAAACAATTATGATTTCCAAACACACAAATAATAGTTAATGTGAATATTTGAGTCTTCGTTGTTGCATCTTCCATGTTTAAGATTATTTAAAAATGAATCTACTGATTGTACTTCATGGAAGAAATATTTCATGAAATAATATTACCATAATGGGGTTTAGTTTACTTGGCACAAAGCTTGATATCTGGACTATTAAAATTTCAAGCCTAAAATCATTGTTCATAGTAAAATATTAAGGGTAAAGTATTTGCTTTTTTATCCTCCTATTATCATTTCTAATGTACAAGATTAAAGGAGAGGGCAGCGCCTGTGGCTCATTGAGTAGGGCGCTGGCCCCATATGCCGAAGGTAGCGGGTTCAAACCCAGCCTCGGCCGAACTGCAAAACAAAAGAACAGCTGGGCGTTGTGGCGGGTGCCTGTAGTCCCAGCTACTCGGGAGGCTGAGGCAAGAGAATCGCCTAAGCCCAGGAGTTGGAATGGGCTTCATTCTAAAGGAATGAATCCACTAATTGGCTGTGAGCTGTGTGATGCCATGGGCACTCTACCAAGGATGATAAAGTGAGACTCTGTCTCTACCAAAAAAAAAAAAAAAATTAAAGGAGAATGCTGTATCATACTGATAATCATGTATAAATATGATGTACCTCTGAGTCCAATAAATTAGTGGATTCATTCCATTAGAATTGAATAAGAATCCACTACATTAGTCTCTAAAGTGGGGCAGTACATGGGAGTACGGGAAAAAAATATTAGGACTTTCACTTATATGTGCTTTTATCATAACAATTAGGAAATAATTTAGGCCTTTACTAGGTCACACTTTGGATGCCACATAAGGGTCTTACAGAAAGATAAGAGTTTTATAATATTAAGGGGAGGGCAGTGCCTCACTTTGAGCTTATGATGAATTTCAAGTTCACTTATCTAATTTTGACTATACTAACCATCTCACAAAATGAACAATGAGAAAATTTCCATCAAAGAAACTGAAGATTGATGATAATACTAACAATTTAAGCACAAACCAAAAGAAAATGACAGAACTTACACATTTTATCAGCCCCTTTATGAGGTTAAAAGAAATAAGTACTTAACTGGACCTGACAAAGTGTTGGTTAAACCCCAAAATTATAGAGAACATTCACCTTCGTTAAAAATGAATTTCACACTAAGGTATATTCTGCCTTGACATATTAGCTAATGATAGTAAAGCATCACAATTAGCAAGATAATTAGAACAATATTTTGGTCATTAAATTTTTATTTCATCCTCTTAACATCTTTATTTTTGTACATTTTTAAAATGTACAATTTATCAGGTAGAACCAGATGATAGTGGTGACACTGAGTCTCTCCTAACCTTTAAAATGGTAATTTCTTATGATACAACCTATATATTAGTAGAATATAACTTCTTTGTAACTACACACACACACGTGCATGAACACACATTAGTTTAAAATGCTTTACAGATAGGGTGGTTAATAAAAAATGTTTACAGACCCCTGGTTTACTAGATCTACAGCATTGTGCTAATGTTGGTCAATCAAGACCAAGAAAAGCTCATGAATTTTTTTTTTATGTTCATTTTTTGTGGAGACAGGGTCTTACTCTGTCACCTTGTATGGAGTGCAGTGGCACAATCATAGTTCATGACAGCCTCAAACTCCTAGGCTCAAGTGATCCTCCTGCCTTGGCATCCTAAAGTGCTGGTATTACAGGCATAAACCACGGTACCCAGCCTGCTCATGATAGTTTCGAAGTCAATATACACATTCTAGAGGTACAAATACAGGCAGCAAAATATGGTTACTAAGGGTACTTCAGAGCTAGACTGCTAGAATTTAGAACCTGGCTTCACCACTTGGCTAGTTGGGTGAACTTGGGCAAATAACTTTATTTCTTTGGACCTCAGCTTCCGTGTTCCTAAAATGGTTAGAATAGTACCACATATTATTCAATCAAAGATTCTGTCTGTTTGAAGACTCACTTAGATTTCAGAGATAGTAAAATGTTAAAAATATTTATCTTAGACATGATGAAGCACCTACCCCACAGAGTCATCCTTAGGAGTGAAAGAGCCACTATATGCAGAGTGCTTCATACAGGGCCTGATACAGCAGGGCTGCTATGTAAGGGCAGCAGTGCTAGGGCTGCACTTTCTCCTCCTCTTTTGACTTCTATTGCTTAAGTGCACTCTTGTAGGACTCCTTAGAAAGTGCTGACAGTTTCTGATGAATAGTCTTGGAAAGAAATTTTCATGTGTCTAAAACTGTTTTATGTTTCCAAAATTTTAGGCTAATCCTATTTGAGGGAATCATTCATTCACTCATTCATTTCACAGATATTTTTGGGGTGCTCTTGTCACACTACTACTCTATGCCACGTAGAGTATGCCAAGCCTCAGAGATGCAACAATGAATAAAACAGACCCAAATCCCTGTCATTGTAGAGTTTATATTCTAGAGCAGTAGTTCTCAATTGGTGGGTCACAACCCACAGGAACTTTATTAAAAGGCCACGGCATTAGGAAGATTGAGAACCACTGTTCTAGAGGGACATAGACAATAAACAAATTAGATAGGCACAGTTATATGCTGCACAATACATTAGATAGAAAATAAATAATATAGTGAATACTTAAACAGGGCTGGGGAATTGGGTGGGGGGCAGCATTGGGGTGGAGTAACAGCAGTTAATCTTTGGTCCGTATGATTGAAATAGCTTTATCAGGAGTATCTATGCAACTTTTTGTTCTTTCAGCTGCCTAATCCAATTTAAGGTCCTGAAAGTACAAATGGACATTTCATTTTCTCTACTACTGGGTTCAGGGATTACGGAAAAATGTTTATTTTTTTTTTGCAGTTTTTGGCTGGGGCTGGGTTTGAACCCACCACCTCTGGCATATGGGGCTGGCGCCCTACTCCTTTGAACCATAGGCACCACCCCGGAAAAATGTTTTTAATTGAAAGTCAGATGCCTGAGAATCTGGTATTTAAAGTATCAAACATGAAAGCTACAATAACACCCAAAGCAATAATGCTAATTAAGTTAACCCAAAATGAAAGTCACATTTCAGTTTTGAAATGCTTCACCCTTAAAATCCCATGTTGAGTAAACTCCCTGTGGGGAAGCTGTGTTACCACACACTGCAATGATGGGAAGAGAAACTCAACAGCATTACTGTGAAATCATTTGCATATGCAGGTGAGTCAGGGGATTTACTTCCTTAAGTTGTTAAGCTCCTGCAAGCCAAACAGGACGTTTGCACTGGTGACATGTCCTCAGTGCACCTGAAGCTGGGTGGCAACACATGTCTAGCCTTTTGGTATAGCCTGAAGCTTGTCGTCAACACATGTCTAGCCTTTTGGTATAGCTCAACTCAATTCCCAAGACCACAGTAGGCAAATGACAACAGATCTTACTAGAGTGAGACCAGAAGGACAATTTAGTAATTATAATCCAAATCAGATCCTCAAACCTGGTTGGTCATCTGTTTTGCTTCATCAAGGACCTCCCTTTTGGAAAAACCATCAGTGCCAGTTTTCCTAATGTGTTGAATGACAGCTAAGGAAAGTGCAGATTCATGAAGGATGTTATGGAGCCCAGATGACCTGGGCTTCCATAAAAATGCTTCCCCAATACAGGTACCGCTGTTCCTCCTGCATACTCCCTGCAGGCTGATGAGAGATCTTTTTCAGAAGCAGAAACTTGTATACTATACGCATTTCTTCCTGATAACCAGGATTATATTCTTACTCTCCATCCTAGATCTAACAATGTTAGCTGTTTATGAGGCTAAGTTTT
This sequence comes from Perodicticus potto, assembly GCA_963574655.1. NCBI lineage: Eukaryota > Metazoa > Chordata > Mammalia > Primates > Lorisidae > Perodicticus > Perodicticus potto. The sequence continues at coordinate 9,094 of CAUYRH010043858.1, read as the reverse complement.
GATAATTTCTTTAATGCCTTGAACATAATAGATGCCTAGTATTTGCCGATGGACTAAGAAAAAGTTGAAAATATAAACCACTACCTCCCAAGCATATGATAAAATATAGTGAAAATTAAATCTACTTCACAAGTGACAGTTTTTTGACAACAGTGACATTAATTGAGTCAGAATCAGAGACTAATAATACACATATACTGTAAAAAGTATACATTTCTCTTAATCCCTACGTAATTGTGATTTTGAGTTTATAATTATCAGTGATCCTTTATGATAAATGTAAACTTTTTCTACTTCTATTACTGACCTTTGGATTGATGGGAGTGAGCCTAGGAATGAAAAGTCCAAGGAGAGATGATTTGCTTCTAGTCAAATACTAGTGTTAAAAGGTCATCATGTAAACAAAAAAAGCAGGCAAATAATCCTAAACTATGACTAGGGAGGTCAGATTTCAACTTAATATCAGTGAGTAATTTCAATAGGCTATGAAAGGGGCATCCAAATGACAGGAATGACATTGTGAGAAGTTTAAGAGCAGAAGAGCTTTTTGGGGGATTTTTGTTCTTTGTGGAAGTTTGGATTAGCTGCTCATGCGTGGGATTCTATAAGCTCGCAATTCTATGAAACTCAATGATGAAAGCAAAGGTGGTCAGCTAAGGTGTTTTCCTTTACTTAGCTAGGGCCAAACCTCAAACTTTGAACTCAAGTAACTTAGTGACATAGTTGTGGGTCAATACCCAGGAATTGACACTCACAGTTCCTCTTCTATTCTCCAAGATAACATTGGTGTACATTCTCAAGATGAATGTATGCCTAATGGAGATAGCTTATACCATCTCTGAGGAAAAATAACTCCTTTACATTTAATATGATTTTTTTTTATTTTCATAGATTAACTTCAAGTCTTTTTGAATGTGAACCTTACAATGGGGTTTATTCTTAATATATTTATTTGTGTTTGACATAAAGAGGCTGAACGGAAGGAAAATAGATCTAATAAAATAAAAAAAAACAGTAGTTGAATAAAAAACTTTCTGGAGGGACGCACAGACAATGTTTACATTCTTTGCATGCTATGGAAGATTATGTGGTAAAGGAAGGGGCACTTTTGCAATTCATTTTATTTCTTTCTGCAGTATCTGAATTTGGAAGTACATGTAATTTGTTTTATGATAGTAAAAAAGTAAAGACTAGGAATTGGTTTTTGAAAACTGAATGTGCTATATAGAACGTGGCTCTGTGGCGTTTGGCTCTGGATCTCCAGTGACTGTCAAATAGGAGGTACTCAAGAAATGCTCATTGGATGAGTGTGTGAATGAGTGAAAGAATGAACAGTGGGGCCATTCTCTTTGAAAGTAAGTCTGGACTTTCAAGAATGAAAAGTTCTCGACACTTGGGATATATTTTTAACAAAGGTGAGGCATTTTAATCTATAATGAGTCTTACCATTGACTTTCAAAGTAATCCGCTTGTAGTCTGCTCCACCATAGATGATCATGCAGCGGTACACTCCCGCATCCCGCAGTTTCACGTCTGTGATCTGAAGTGCCGCATTTCCCAAGAAGAGATGGTCCTTCAACAGCTGGACCCTCTGATGGTAGCTACTGTCCTGAACCTTCAGGTCTTCCTCTCCGTGAACAAACTGAATAATTTTCTTATTCTCCATTTCCCAGTAGACGACTAATGAAACCAGGTCTAATTGTTTTTCTACTGGGAATCTGCACTCAATTGTCACATTGCTGCCATACTCTACCACATACAGGTCTTTGGGAACTGTGACAGTAAATGCTGAAAAGAAAGATGACCAATCTTCAGAAGAGGCAAAATTCCTCAAAACATGTACAAAATCATTATAGAGTTTACAATAACTTTGTCTGGTTAGTTAATGTGACAATTGTATTTAAGGACTCATTTCTTTAGAAACACATCTTTTACCCTGTGGGCTTGAAACAAATTTTGGGATGCTATATCTAATCCCTTAGTTAGCATAATAAAATTAGCTAAACAAGTTGTCCCATGATTCGTAAACATATATTACTATAGAAATATTATATTGTGATGGAGTATTTATAACCAGGGAGACAGTTTCACATAGGCATGCCCAGAATACCCTTTGGCTAGACATCTATTTGTCTTCTACATAGAGTTAATAGTTGATTCTAGCAGCCATCTCTTCTTATTTCTCAATACTTTTGATCAACTCTCTGGCCAGAGGTATAGATTTTAGGGAGGGCCTCAGGATGATGCCAATACTGTGATACCTTGACACCTTCTGTGCATATTAAAATCTTTTCTTAGAAGATCTTCTTCAGAAAAGATGGGTCACAGAGCAACCTAGATTGAATAATCCAGGCCTTATTTAAAACAAGCAAATAAAAGTAGACATACAGGCCATGTCCTCAGATATTTTTGACAGCTATTCCTGGGAAATAGGTAATAGGTTAATTTTGTTTCACTTTGTCTATATTGTCTATGTCTTTATACAATGAAACAGGTGCCTTGTTTATGAAGTATAGAAAGAAAAATAGAATGTTCTCTCTGTAAGAAAAGTATATCCATTTAAAATTTATTATTTTAACTTTTAACTAAAAAATGGTTGAAATATTTAAAATATAGAACTTAATGAAAGGATTTGGTGTCTTACCGTTCAGTAAATGCCAGTAGGCTGTGAATATAAAGCCATTAGATATCCTCATCTTTCTGGAATGACCTAATTATGAAAAACACACAGAAAAAAACACCTTTACTCAATAATTGAACACACAATATGACAATATGGGATTTGGAAGTTCTAATTGAAATAGTCTTCTAGGCTTGGCGCCTGTGGCTCAACGGGCTAAGGTGCCAGCCACGTACACCTGAGCTGGCAGGTTCAAATCCAGCCCGGGCCGCCAAACAACAATGACGGCTGCAACCAAAAATATGGCCAGGCGTTGTGGCGGGTGCCTGTAGTCCCAGCTACTTGGGAGGCAGAGGCAAGAGACTCTCTTGAGCTCAGGAATTGGAGGTTGCTGTGAGCTGTGATGCCACAGCACTCTATCCAGGGTGACAGCTTGAGGCTCTGTCTCAAAAAAAAAAAAAAGAAAAGAAAAAAAAGAAATAGTCTTCTAATAACCAGCCGTGACTGACATGTAAGTGTGGAAATGCAGTGAGGAATTCAGAAATTCAATACCTTCATTTAGTAGCCCAGGGTCATACAAAGTCAAGCAAAACAAGAAAAAAAAAAGAAATTACTAAGGTGAGATTTTTTAAATTTAGTTATGAGTCTTTAAATACTTGTAATGTACTTGTAAAATAAGCCAAGAAGAAAAAATTGCACCCAAATCCTCTGAACTATTTCCTGTTTTCCCTGCATTCTAACATATCTAGAAATCCAAATGTGCCCTGTGCAAAATTTCAAAGCAAGGAGAATCTGACCTTCATTTCTCCTACCTTTCAATGCTTCTTTCTCTGTCCAGACAAACTTTCATCCTACTCTTTAATTATTCAAGCCTCCACCACACTATCCCAACCATGCCAACTCTCCTCCAGGTGCCATCTTTTAAAATCTCCTCTTCTGCCTCTCAGTTATTCCAAATTATATATCCTATCCTCTCAATAAATAGATTCTACTGCTAACAGGAGGAAGTGGGAAGGAGAGGGTTGGATTTGGCCAATGTATAGTAAGAAATTAGTGACTCACAGCCATTCTTCCAGAGGTATCTGTCTACATTCTATTCTTTTTGTCACACTGTTTAAAATTATACTAGCTCTTTCATTCAGCCAGCATAGATTGTACACCACTCCCATGACGGGCACTATATTTATGCACTGAAAATTGAGCAGGAAATAAAAAGTCACTCCCCTCTTCAGCTTATATTCAAGTAGGGAAGTAAAAGAAAATTTATACTTACTTCAGTTGATCTGTTTATTTATTAATGTATTCTCTCTCTTGTGTTATACATATATTTTTACTCCCTTTGATGGAGAAGAAGTCTGTTTTCTCTATTAGTGTCTCTACAACTTCTGTATGTAGTATACATACACAAACTCACAATGATCAATGAATCAGTGCCACACACATATATAAGATAGACCATTAATGCTCCTAATATATAATTAACTTCCAAACATCAATAGGAAAACTACCACATAAACCAAATGGAAAATAAGCAAAAAGGTTCTAACATACAGTTGAGAGAATAAGAACTACAAATAACAGGTAAACATAGGAAAGAATGCCTAATGTCACCAATAAAACATACATATTTAATATATGAGTTTAGGCTTGGCGCCTGTGGGTTAAGCGGCTAAGGCGCCAGCCACATACACCTGAGCTGGCGGGTTTGAATCCAGCCCAGGCCCGCCAAACAACTGATGGCTGCAACAAAAAATAGCCGGGTGTTGTGGTGGGCGCCTGTAGTCCCCGCTACTTGGGAGGTGGAGGCAGGAGAATCGCTTGAGCCCAGGAGGTGGAGGTTGCTACAAGCTGTGATGCCACAGCACACTACCTAGGGCAACAGCTTGAGGCTCTGTCTCAAAAAAAAAAAAAAAAAAAAGATATGAGTTTAGTAATTTCCAATTATCAGCTTGACCAAAATTATAACTGTTAATGTTTAGTGTTTGTGAGGATATGGACAAATAAGCCTTATTACTAATGGTAGAAATGTGAAATTATATAATTTCTTTGCAGAGTTATTTGGTAATCTTTATTAAATTTTTTTTTTTTTTTTTTTTTTTTTTTGTAGAGACAGTCTCACTTTATCGCCCTTGGTAGAGTGCCATGGCGTCACACAGCTCACAGCAACTTCCAACTCCTGGGCTTAGGCTATTCTCCTGCCTCAGCCTCCCGAATAGCTGGGACTACAGGTGCCCGCCACAACGCCCGGCTATTTTTCTGTTTTGCAGTTCAGCCGAGACTGGGTTTGAACCCGCAACCTTCGGTATATGGGGCCGGCGCCCTACTCACTGAGCCACAGGTGCCGCCCCCTATTAAAATTTTAAATGTATATGTCATAGGGCTTTTTATTACCACTCCTAGAAATCTATCCTACAAAAACAATATCATATATATAATAATATATATATAAAGAGATGGGAATTTTTAAAAATTGCTTCAAACTAGGAATACCCTACGTGGCCTAAATGATTAAAGAAATTCTAGTATTCATATAATATAATATCATTAACAACAGAATTCAATACATCTGTATGTATTGATTTTACAAAGTGAAGAAAATAAGTTGCAGAACAGTATATGTAGCAGAAAACCACTTTTGCTAAAAAGAGAAAGAAAAAAAGAAAAATGGTGTGTGTGTGTGTGTTTAGACACAGGAAATGTCCAAGATGCTAACAGTGTTTATATTTAGGAGTTGCGTTAGAGGGAGGATAGGCAAGTTTTTAAAAGACAGAAAGGAAGAAAAGATAGAAAAAGACAGATGAGATTATAAACTATTTCTTGGTGTTTTTTTGTGTCCAAATTTTCCAATGAATGAATGTTTTACTTTTGTTATCAGAAAAAAATAAAAGCAAAATTTAATGAACACTTTACCTTGCCAAGCTGCAGAGAGTCTGGTAGATCAAATGGTATAAACGGAAAGAATCTCCAGAATGGAGCCTGAACAACTGTAATGAGGTCGGAATTGAGTTATTTTTAGTTTTTTCTTTATTATAAAAGTAATATAATAACATTACAGAAAACAGGGAGGAAAAAAGGGAAATAACTTATTATTTCATCACTCTCACCTAGGGAACAACTAGTGATACCTAGAAACACTTTTGATCATTACGATGGGGTTGGTATGGGGAGATGGTGGGGACTCTAGGGGGAGAGGCCAGGGATGCTGCCACACATCTCACAATGCACAGGACAGCATTCCAAAGAAAGGTCATATTGAGCCCAAGATGTCAAAAGCACCAAGGCTGAGAAACCCAGTCACCACTTGTGAGCATTTCAGTACATATTTTCTTTTAGTCTTTTCCCCTATAATCTTTTAAAAAGTAATTATAACTTTATCATATATTTAAGCCTATTTTTTCATTTAAAATGGACATATTTCTCAGGATATCCTTATTTGATGGCAATAATCTGATCCCTAACATTAGAGGAATTCCTCTAATGTTAGGGATCAGATTATTGCCAATTTTTAAAGTATCATAAGTATTTGTATATTCAGCAAATATTTGTTGAGAGCTTTCTGTGTGCTAGATTTTCCCCAAAAGAATGGCTGATAGAGGGGAAAGAATATTTTCCTGATTTTTGATACATGTTGATAATTAGTACCATCACACTGTATCTTCACCTAGTACTGTTATTTTTTTTGTTAATTTGATTACTGAAAAGTACAACTTGAATTTTTCATGGGTTTATTTATTCTTTAGTTGTTTTGTAAATTATCTAATCATTTTTGGTCTGTTTATGTTACTGGTTTCTTATCCATCCTCCATGTTAAAAAGACATATACAAAAAGGATAAATGAGTCATGATCCTCTTGCTAAGGTTAGGTGCATAATTCTTATTTCTTTCTTTTCCATCAACCCTGTACAAGGGGAATAGGAATGGTCTACAGGCCTGCAAGAACAACATGTTGAAATAGCTTTGCAGCTACTATCTATCTGTCCTTCCCTTAGGCTAGAATTGATTATATACCACAATTACAAAACACTAATGTGATATTAAAAACACAAATACACTTAATGGGCAGAAAGAAACTTAAGATATTTTTAATTCCAATCAAAGCACTGTTGAACAAAAGAAAGGGACATTACATCCATTCCTGGATAGCATCTAATTTTGCCAATGTTTATAGAAGACACTGGTGGATTTCTTATCCCTTAGTGAGTTTAACTGAAAATTTTATGAGTGATAAAGGAAAATGATGGGTTAGATCTAATGTTTTCCTAATTTCCCATCCTACCTTCTCCTCTAAGGCTCTAATCCCTTGGAGTGCAGCTGGGGGAAGAAAAGGAAGAATAGAGACCATATAAATAAACATGGTCTTTGATCTCTAAAACCCACATCAGGGCAGCTGGTGGAGAAGAACACTAGTATCTCCTTTTTCAGGTAAGAAATTATGACCATGTGTGAATTCCCAGACAAAACTGAGACATTCAAAAAGCAATGAAAATGTGAACTGGGGAAGAAGTGATGGGTCATTTAGGATGGGGAAGTGGGTCTGTCCCTGTGGGGAGCCCAGTATAACACCATGGAACTGATACTACTTCTGTCTTCCAAAGGTATTATGGGTAAGAGGAAGAGACAGGGAAAATATTCAAGCTTCCTCTCTCAAAAGTCAGAGCATGGATTAAGAGAGTTCATCTATTAGACCTCTGCTGAATGATCAAACTCTGTTAAGGTCTACTCAACTCTGTACCCAAACCCCTTCCCCACAGTCACCCTGAGACACCCCTGTACATTTTCCATGTCAGGTTTCAATTCCCCACAGTATTTCTGTGGCTTTCTTGAAGGTCACCCTCTAACTGCTCTCAGGTAGTCTCTGTCTATCCTGATCTACTCAGACAGGCTAATTGTTTCTTCAGAGTTCATCATAGGTCTCCTTAAATATAATTAGTGCTTGCCATTGTCACCTGGTACATCATTTCTGGAAGGCAATTTCAGCTTTCATCAAAAGGCCTTTAAAATATGCAGACGCTTTGACTAAGTAGTAGTACTTCTAAGGGCTTAACTGAAGGAAATTAATCAGCAATGTCCCAGAGATTTCTATGCAATGATGTTCAGTGAATAGCTAGGACAGTGAACCACTATAAATAACCTTTGTGTTCATCAGTGGATGATTAATTTCATTTGCTTACCCAACTTGATGGAAAGCAGCAATTAAAAAATATTTTTATAAAGCTATTTAATTCACAGAAAAGCATCCGCAGCATTTTTTCAGATTTAAAAAAAAACTAAGTACAACAACAGTACTTTTACTCCTTGTGTTATAAAATAATCCCACGCTGAACTTTGACAGAGGTCAATCAAGGTCAATGCGTCTAAGGAATACAGAGAGGACATGAAGTTCCTGTGCAATTTAAAATAGTTTAAGATAGTAAATTGCACATGAACTTTATGAACGCCCTGTACTTTAACATTCTTATTCTTAGGGTTCCCCACTCTTTCAGGAATCCTTTAGGTCTTCAGAACAGTTAGAGCAAAGAACTTAGGTCTGGGAATCCTGGATCTTACGGCAGGAAGGGACCTCAGGAGATGCTGCAGGTGGGATGACTTACAGCAAGTATTACTGCCAGTGAGCTGTTGACTGAACTAGGACCCACGTGTCTCGATCTCCAGCCTGGGAATTTCTCTCTGGACCCAGCTACCTTCCTCAGGACCATGTTCATGAACACATAGTCACAACGCACCTGGCAAAGGCTGGACATACCGCTTGATATCATTGACCCTAACAGTTAATTGCTCTACTGCCCCCAAACCATCCCCTTTCCCTTCTCCTCTCTCTATCCCAAAGAAAGGGTCTAGAGACCCTCCATTTTAAAGTGGTGAGTGAGCTGGCCAGAGACTGGGCAATGGGCGCCCCGCGGGTGAAGAACGCTCCCTACCTGCAGGCGGGGAGACTCGCAGCCGGAGACTCGCGATCCTGTTGCGCGCGGGACCGGGAGACGAGCAAGTGTAGCTTCGGCTGCTAATCGCTCAGCTCTGCCCTCCCGGGGCCGAAGCGAGGCAAGGCGAGGCGAGGGGAGGGGAGAAGAGGAGAGGGAGGAAAGGGGAGGGGCGCCCAACACTCTCCGGGAAACTCAGGTTGGTGAAGACTGGGACTTTCTTTTGCTTTGAGGCTCAAGCTTTCAATTTTGGAAGCTATTAACTTGGATAAAGGCTTACATTCCAGTGAACCGAAAGTGAAACCTACCCAGTCTGGCTTTCCCCTAAATCAGGCCATAAGGGTTAGAATAAATCCACATTTAGTTTTTAGAACTAAGCTGACATCTGAGATCACGAAGATTTCTGACCTTGATTTTACTTTTTTTTTTTTTTTTTTGAGACAGAGCCTCAAGCTGTCACCTTGGATAGAGTGCTGTGAAATCACAGCTCACAGCAACCTCCAATTCCTGGGCTCAAGCGAGTCTCCTGCCTCCACCTCCCAAGTAGCTGGGACTA
>CAUYRH010043857.1:0-11549 GCA_963574655.1 Perodicticus potto | reverse complement strand
GATCCACACCTTTCACCATTAACTAAGATAGATTCTCACTGGATTAAAGATTTAAACTTAAGACATGAAACTATAAAAATACTAGAAGAAAGTGCAGGGAAAACTCTTGACAGAATTGGCCTGGGTGAATATTTTATGAGGAAGACTCCCCAGGCAATTGAAGCAGTATCAAAAATACACTACTGGGACCTGATCAAACTAAAAAGCTTCTGCACAGCCAAGAACATAGTAAGTACAGCAAGCAGACTGTCTTCAGAATGGGAGAAAATATTTGCAGGTTATACCTCCGGCAAAGGTTTAATAACCAGAATACACAGAGAACTCAAACGTATTAGCAAGAGAAGAACAAATGATCCCATCTTAGGGTGAGCAAAGGACTTGAAGAGAAACTTCTCTAAAGAAGAGGGGCGCACAGCCTACAGACACATGAGAAAATGCTCACCATCCTTAATCATCAGAGAAATGCAAATCAAAACTACTTTGAGATATCACAGTAAGATTAGCCCACATAACAAAATCCCAAAACCAGAGATGTTGGCGTGGATGTGGAGAAAAGGGAACGCTTCTACACTGCTGGTGGGAATGCTCACTAATACGTTCCAATTGATGAATTTTCATGGGAATTGCATCGAATCTGTAAGTCACTTTGGGCAGTATGTACATTTTAACAATGTTGATCCTTCTAATACATGAATATGGAATATTTTTTTATTTGTGTCATCTCTGATTCCTTTACAAGTATTTTATAGTTCTCCTTGTAGAGATATTTACCTTCCTTGTGAAGTGTATTCCCAGGTATTTTATTTTCTTGTAGCTACAATAAATGGTATTGAGTTCTTGATTTGATCCTATTAGCAAATAGAAATGCTACTGATTTGCATACATTAATTTTATAACCTGAAAATTTACTGTTATATATAAATTCTCTGAGTCTTTTGGTGGAGATTTTAGCATTTTCTAGGTATGAGATTATACATCAGTAAACAGGGAGAGTTTTACCTCCTATTTTTTTATTTGGGTGCTCTTTAGTTTCTTCTCTTGCCTTATTGCTATGCCCAGAATCTCTAGTATTATACTGAACACAAGTGGTGACAGAGGGCATCCTTGTAATTATTAGGTTCTTAAGGTCAATGATCTCAGCTTTTCCTCATTCAGTGTGATGTTGGCTGTGCATTTGTCATATATGGCTTTAATTATTTTGGGATATGGTCCTTTTATCTGTAGTTTGTCAGGGGATTTTCTTTTTTATCATGAGGTGCTGGATTTCATTGAGTGCTTTTTCTGCGTCTATTGAGGTGATCATATGGTCTTTGTTTTTAATTTTGTTTATGTGGTGAATCACATTTATTGATATGTATATATTGAACCATCCTGGCATCTCTGGGATGAATCTCTCTATGTCAATGTGGATTATTTTTTTGATGTGCTATAGAATTCTGTTTGTAGGATTTTTGTTTTTGCATTTATGGCATAAGGGATATTGGTCTATAGTTTTCTTTCTTCATTTCATCCTCTCCTGAATTTGGTGTCAGTGGAATACTGGATTCACAGATTAAGTTCAGGAGGGTTCCCTCCTTCCCCGTGTTATGGAACAGTTTCAGTAGAATGGGTGCCAATTCTTTATTGCAGGTATAGTAGAATTCAGTGGTGAATCCACCTGGTCTGGGATTTCTTTTTATTGGGAGAGTTTTATTACTATTTCAACCTCAATACTCATTATTGTTCTATTTAAGATTTCTATATCTTCCTGATTCAAGCTTGGAGGGTCTTATGCTTCCAAAAATGTATCCATTTCCTCCAAATTTCTAATTTCTGTGTATACAGGTTTTCATAGTGATCACAGATGATATTTGGTATTCTTTTATTGTATGCCACAGATTTTGGAAGCTTGTGTCATGATTGTTATTCAGTTCAAAAATTATTTTGATTTCCATTTTGATTTCATTATTGCCTCAAGCCTTATTCAGCAAGAAGTTGTTTAGTTTCCATTACTTTGTGTAGATTTTGGAGTTCCTCTTGGAATTCATTTCTCGTTTTACTCCACTGTGATCTGAGAAGATACAGGGAATGATTTAGTTTTATACATTTTTTGAGACTTGCTTTGTGTGCTAATGTATGATAAATGTTCGGAAATTTTCCATGTGCTGATGAGAAGAATGCATACACTGTAAGTCTAGGGAGAATATTCTGTTGATGTGTATTGGTTACAATTTTTTTAGAGCCTTGTTTATGTACAATATTTCCTTTTTGATCATCTGCCTTGAGATCTGTTCAATTTTTCAACAGAGTTTTAAAATTCCTACCAATTATGATGTTGATGTCAGGACATAGTCTTTTGAGACCTTTTCTTCTAACTCTGATTCCACACCACTCATTATATTTTCTACTCCTTTGGTTTAGGTTACTATCTCTATCTAGATAAATTTCATATAATTCTCTTTACCCTACCTCCTTCACCTTAAGCTCCAGAAACACATACATCCTGTGATTTCATGAAAATAAGTCCTGAATTGTTTTACAGGCACTGCATTAAATCCTGTTGGCCAAGGCAGAAACTTTTAAAATAATCACACTATGTCCCACACTGAATTAAGACTCAAGACTTACTTTAAAACATTGTACATTTTCAGGTAACTTGGAATCTATATAAATATTTTGAAGCCTGAAATTTAATTTAAAAATTATTAGCATTTTTTTGTGTGTAGAGACAAATATAGCTACTAAACTTTGAAAGAAATAATTTGGCTTTAGAAAAAACAGTAGAATCATAGTTTTACATTATAAAGCAACTTCTTACCTATTATCCTTGGAGAAAACTGTGAAATCTGTATTCTCAAAATTGACTAAAACTTAGAACTTATCACAATAGTGATTATTTTCTAGCATTGTGTGATCATTTATCAGATCTACATTTTTGCAGAATTAGAGAAATTTTTTTTTGATTTCTTGAATTTTTTCCCCTTTAAAAATATATTTTTGATTGTAGTATACCTGAAAAGTATTAAACATAGAAGACATGATGGGTATGTGTGTGTGTACATACTTGCATATGCGAATGTGTATTTGTATACTTCTCTAAGATCCAGACCTCTAAATATAATCATAATGAAGAATAGAGTTATAACATTTGAACTTTTGGGGTAAACACTCAGTCCATAGCACATATCATTTTTAATGGCTGCCCTATAGGCAGGAAAAGAATTCTTTCTTAACTAGAATATTCTGTTTGTAAGATTTCTTATCTTTGGTGAAGTTATATTGAAATTTCCACTAAGATATTCTGGAAATTTAATCAATGTACTTTTCACTTACAGTCAGGAGACCTAAGTTCCCATACAGGTTCTGTCATTAAGTAGATAAGAGTGACTAAATAAGGCATTCAATATTTTGAAGCTTTGATTTCCTCCTCTATAAAATGAGGACATTTATTTGGATGATTTCTAAGAAACCCTTCACATTTAAAGCTCTGATAACTAGACGTGTTGGATCATGTCTGTAATCCTAGCACTTTGGGAGACAAAGATGGGTGGATTGCTTGAGTTTGGGAGTTTGAGATCAGCCTTATCAAGACTAAGACACTATCTCTACTGAAAATAGAAAAATGAGCCAGTTATCGTGGTGTGTGCCTATAGTCCCAGCTACTTGTGAGTCTAAGGTAGGAGGATTGCTTGAGTTCAAGAGTTTGAGGATGCTGTAAGCTATGATAATGTGACAGCTATGATGATGTGAGCTATAATCAGAGTGACTCTCTGTCTCAAAGATAAATAATAAATAAATAAATAAATGAATGAATAAATAAACAAAGAAATAAAGCTCTAATTAGATGAATAAAAAAGGATGAGTATAGCATTAAAAGGCAAGTAATATTTTGTGCTTTATCAGTGCAGTTAATACACTTAAAGTGCTACAGAAATAGGTAGAACAAATGGTATTTTAAAAACAACTTTTCTGAGACAACAATATTTTTTAAAGGACTTTTGAAGAATGATTTTAAAATATAGAGGTAGAGATGAAGGTTTTTCACTTGTATAAATTGCTCTTCAAAATATTGGAAACTCCCCTCTTGCCAAAAAGCCAGGAGCTCTATAGGCTAAAACATTAGGCCAGCCTGCACTATGAAATAATCCCAGTAAGCACAGTGCTGGTAGGAGGTTTGTATTCCTATTTGTGATGTGGTTATGGAAATCTTACAGGATCCTAAGACTGAGAAATAATTGCCTTTTAATGCCAGCACAGTCTTTGGCAGGAATGCCAACTAGAGAAAATGGCACAAGGTAATTCGATAAGAAGGAATATCCCCCAGACAGGGACATATAATCACTTGAGCTTTCTTCCCCACAAAATGACTTCTAGCCAAAGCATTAAAAACTCGCCTAAATATTACTGAATATTGATAAGTCAACAGTTTAGATTCATACAAGAAATACATAAAACCTAAGTTAATAAATTTTTTTCTACTTGTATGTATTCTGAAACTGTGCAACAGAAAAACAAAACTTTCCTAGTTGAAAGGAAGTCCTTTAGCATACAGCTATAAACTTAACAACAAGCTCTCCAGACACTTTCTACTCATAAACCACCATTACCTCCCTTACCTGAGTCATGCTTTCCAAAGCACACATTATAAACATTTCACAATCAAAACTGATAAAGATATTAGGAGGCCTTAGTGGCTTTGCTGCAGGCTTTCACATGAATAAGTAGAGTACAAAACAATCAAATGAAATATGAGATGTCATTATTAATCTAAATCCCCCACTTTGTCAGTAAATGTCTAATTTATTTTGTATCTTGATGGGGTAGAGCAACTCATGACAAGGAGACTTGGTTATACAAGCAAAAGGAGAACATAAAACACTGATTTTTAAATTTTAAATTAGCAAACTCTAATGCTATATAAGGTGTACATGAGAAGAGTATTTAGGGTAAGTACCCAGGGCTATGCACCTACAGTAAGACTAATTAAACATTGACCTTGGGTGCAAGATTTAAGGGGTGCAAGAAGCCTTCAATAATATTTTTAAAAATTAAAATTAATGGTATGATAAAACAAAAAAATCAAGTATAGATAGGATCAGTATTATTGAATTCATCCTTAGCTTCAAGCTCTAGTGTGGCTTGGCTTTGTATTATCACAGTACCCAGCTGTTTGGGGCATATAATCATACTGCAGAGTAAAAGTAGGGTTTTGGGGAGGCACCTTTTCACACAAAAGATACATATCTAAGTGTCTTTGTTTTAACAGGAAGGTAGAGGGAATGATTTCAGAAGCAATAAATTAACTGTTACACTTAAGCTATGGCAGCATAAATTCATTTGCATTCAAACAAATTCTCCTTAATCTCAAAAGAAAAGCAATGAGGAATCAAAAAGCTTAGAATAAGGAAAGTTTAATAAAGAAAATTTTCTTTCAAGGGGAACATTCTATATTAAGGTTTTATAATATGTATAATCGATTTCATCAAAAAATGGTGAGTGTGTGATTATGGGTGAAGCATTGCGATGAGGAATTCATCCAAAGATGAAATGTACTTTTCCTGACTTCAAGAAACTCACTATCTAGAGAGAGAAGTGCCTACATTTAAAGAACAATTATTATATAGTATACTGGGGGTTTAGTAAAATTATGTTCAAGCAGTAGATGGAGCATAGAGAAAAGAGTGATTTTATTTAGTGCAAGATCATGAAATTAATGGGTTAATGAAGGAGAAAAAATATTCTTTGGATGGACAAGAGTAAAATTGGCATTTGAGACTGAATAACCTGTTTAATAAGAGGCAAGAAACTTATTAAGCTATTTAGAGGCTCAAAGTAGTTTGTTAAGGCCATACCGTAAAATACCTTCAGCTCGCTGAACTGGGTAATCAACAGATGGTGGTGACAATTAGCTTGTGTAAAGAGTCACTTGGAAACATATATTAGTGGAGCTAAGAATTCAAATTTTCACCTAAGAAATAAACTCTAGTATAGGATTAGAGGATTCTCAGGGATTGGATAAGACTACAAAAGAGGCACCTGTAGCTACTGTCATTATTGCCATTGAGTCTGTCTGTCTGGGTTGTGCTTGTACAGTTCTCAGGGCACCGTTCTCCGGGACCACAGTGCACGCTGCTGCAGGCAATGTTTATGGGTGGACTTCGAGGCCATAGACCAATAATGAGGATGCACTCAGAGAGAACAGAAAATAAAGTTGAAATAAAATAAAATAGAGCAGGATTAGACATGGGAATGAGGTAGAGAATTTTGGTATTTTATTTGATTATTAGAAAGATCCTCAATGCTACAAGAAATATAGTTTATAAAGTGGTTTGGGTGAGAGGGTACAGAAAATAAATATATTCTGATTTTTTCTCTTTTTTTCCCCAATACTCAAAAGTTGATATTTAAATTTCCTTGGAAAATATACACACCACCCACACAAACAGCATTGAAACTGATTTTGAATCTCAATACTTCCCCACATGTGAAAGAATCATAGCATATGGCATGCAACTGTCAGCTCTTTTGCACCATTGGTCCTTCTCTCTTCCCTAAATTTTGGAATGCTTAATTGTTTAGAACAAGGGAAAATGGAGCTGGTAATCTACGCAACAATTTTCTAGTTTGGGGTATTGCCTGACCAGAAGTTAATGCCTTTCACTATAAAAGGTCCATTCTATAACCAACTTATGATCGTTCATCTTTGGTAATGCTGATATGATTTTTATTTTTAATATTTTATTCAATTAGTCTATTCCAAATGCCCTTTTATGGGAAGGGTAGAAGATTAAATAAAAGTGTTTTTTTGCTATATGGCAACACTATTACATATAGTTACAAATAAATGCAAATGTAATAGCCAAGAGCTTCATAAAATGAAGTTTCTATATACTATCCGGAAAATTAAAACATCTGGCCATGTTTTTGCAAAGGCATTGTTAAAAATTAATGACATTAAAAATGAATTTCTGATGTATGAAGTATTTAAAAGTACTCATATAACTCAAGAGTCCAAGCATTCTATGATAGACATATTCTTATCTGACAATGTGAATGTTACCTTTTTTGCATTATTTTATTATTATTGCTCAATATTTCATTGCAGCGAGAGTCTGACTTCTTTTCTGAATGTACTTATCTTCTCGTTCTTTACGAGGTTTTTTTTTCTAGTCCTTATCGTAAACATTGTTATTGTTAAATTTTAAGTCTTTTTAATTTTGTGAAGGCAAAAAGCAGAAACCAAAATAAACACATGTATATGTATAGAGAAAATAAAAAAAAACTTGCAGAATGGAAAAAAGGCAGAAAGGGAAAAGCAGGAAAGTAGACAGAAATAAACGTAGCAGATCTAACACAAAGTAAGAACATGAAGTTGTCTGGATGTCAAAGTCATAGACAGAAGAGTCTGGTTCTTCTCTCATTCACGAGACCCTATTTAGAAAGTGCGGGTTTTGAGAAGCTGGTAGACCAGAGGGATGGAGTGCTACACTTGGCACAGTTTTCTGACCACAGTGCCAGATGAGAAAATGGCCCCAGGATCCAGGAACCTATCCAGTTAGTTTGGTGGTAATATTTTCCAAACGTAACATGAAATACTTTACTCAGTTTTAGTTTAACTGGATCAGACATGAATGAATTTACTTTGTTGTTTCATTCAGTTGCTTTGAGTCTTGTGGATATGGCACATAAACAAAATTTCTTTTCTTTGCATTGGAAGCCAGATTTTAAAAACAGAATCTTTAATTTGAAAAACAGCCTGGGTGTTTTCTACTTCTTTCCTTTACCTTCATGACAGATTTCATTACAAACATAAACATATCTTTTACCAGGGTTGCAATTTAGACCAAGATTATCATTATTTACATGAAATTATATGCATAAATATCACCTAGACTCTCTATTACAATGTACTTTTAGTTCATAATGTCAGAGAAAACTCAATTAGATCCATGTAAGGATTTTGCATTTAAATTACAGTTGTGACAACCAAGATAAATATTAGATACTAAGTTTTTACTATAAGGATTGCATTTGACTATAACTCAACATTTTTTCTCTCTAAATCTCTTTAAAGTTTATTTCCTTTTATATTCTTATCATATGACATATTTTTCTACCTCCTTGACCAACACGGGATGGAGAATTTAAAATAATGACAAAAGCATTTTTTAAAAAGTCCTAGGAGAGTGCATATTTTACGTATCTTAGTATTTTAATCTGGTTGCTTCTTAACAAATCTGAACCTAGAAAATGCTTATACGAGGTTAAACAAATCAAATTATCTAAATGTTATCTGTTTTGTCTTCCTAACTACCATGAATAAGTGAGGACTAGTTGCACATTCTTTTCATGTGTGTAATGGCTCATAACAAATCAAATGAAGGATCAACTCTCCCCTTAATGTCTTACCACAATTTGCTAACTCAAATATGATATTTCAATAATTTAAAACTATGATATAATGAAAAATATCTGGTCAATAATTAACCTGTTTTCACTGATAAATTTGAAGCGTAATTTTCTTCTGGGAGGCCTAGATTTCAGACATAATTACTAAATTCCAAGTTTTACAGATATCATATCAGCTCCATTACTCTTTGGCCTACAGACATATTGCAACTCCAAGAACATGTGGTTGACAATGTTGTACACCAGCTGGTGCAAAAGTAATCTGGCAGAGTATATCTTGGAATGAGAATAAAACAAGACTTTGCTAGTTGCCACTGGAAGCTTTTTTGCCTTGCATACAAATTTTTACTAGTATTCTCTCATTAGCAGCTATTCCTATTATAATATTTATGGACATCTATATTTTTGAAATAAAAAAGTTTCTGTAAATATTTATGTATTGTTTATTTTTGATAGACAAAACTGTATATATTTATAGTGTACAATATATTTGATATAGGCATATATTGTAGAATAGCTACATCAAGATAAGTAATTAACATGTCCATTACCTCTCCTATTTATCCTTTTTTCTTGGTGAGACATTTAATATCTACTACTCTCTTAGCAATTCCCATGCATACAATATATGGTTATTACTTACAGTCATCAAGTAACAAAACAATTCTCTTGAACTTATTCTTCCTGTTTAATTGAAATTTTATATCCCTTGACCAACATCTCCCCAATCTCACCTCCACCCCACCTCAACCCCCAGTCCCTGGTAGCTACCCTTCCACTCTCTGCTTCCATCAGCTCGCATTTTAAGATTCGGCCTGTGAGATCATATGCTATTTTTGTGCCTTATTTCATTCAGTGTGCTCAGGCTTATCATTATTGTCACAAATAACAAGATTTCCTTCATTATTAAGGATGAACAGCATTTTATTGTGTATGTAACCACATTTTCTCTATCTACTCATTCACTGATGAATGCTTAGACTGACTCCACATTTTGGCTATTGGGAATAATGCTGCAATGAGTATGAAAGTGCAGATATCACTTTGACATATTGATTACATTTTATTTGGATATATTTGGAGACTTAGAATTGCTGAATATTCCGATAGTTCTAATTTTGGATATTGAGGGGCCTTCCATTATGGCTATTTTCCATTATGGCTGTACTAATTTATATGCCCATCAACAATGTACAGGGGTGCACTTATCTACCCATTCTTGCCACCTCTTGTCATTTTCATAATAGCCATTCCAACAAGTGTGAGGTAATGTCTCATCTATGTTTTAACTTCCATTTCTCTGATGACGAGGAATGTTGAGCATTTTTCATATCTTTGTTGACAATGTTATTTGTTTTCTGGCTATTGAGTTGAGTGAGTTCCTTACATATTTTAGATATTAGCTCCTTATCAGATGAATGGTTTGCAAATATTTTTTTGTTTTGCGAGTTTTGTTTTCACTCTGTTTTATTGTTCCCTAAGTTGTGCAGAAGCTGTTTAGTTTAGATGAAATCCCATATGTACATTGTTGCTTTTGTTATCTGTGTTTTTGTAGTTATTTTCATGAAATCCTTACCCACACCATGTCAGAATGTTGGCTTTGACCAGGAGGAAAATGGTGTTGGCAAAGACATCTTGATGAGATCCGGGTATAAAGATACAACCATCATTAATGTGCAGTATGAGGGGAAAAAGATTCAATAATGATCCTATAGTTTTGAACATATAGAGTCGTCACTTACTTTGTGGGAAAAACTCTGTGAAGGGGAGGTTCTGGGAAGAATTTTGGTTTTGGCTTATTAATTATGAAATGTCTATGCAATATCTAAATGAACGTGTCAAGTAGGAAGCAGAAGCCACGACTCTGGAGTTTACAGGAATGTTCTGAAGTCCCCATGTAGGGTGAAAAGGGAGCATAAACTCGTGAATTAAATTTGGATGAGTCATTGGCGTGATCTTCCCAGAAGAAATCATTATTAAAGTGATGACTTAAATAATAAGTAAATATTAATTAAATGAAGAGCAAATTAGGGCCGGTTGAAATAATTCTAGAGAGAAAGAACTCATGGGAGTATATGATAATATGTCATTAAAAAAGAGATTAATGCAAGTGAGAAATTGAAATATGGCTTACAGAACTAAGAACTCAATTTAGAGAATTATTATATGAGACAGAAAATTTATTAACTTACAAACCATAATGCACATGTTGCTCTTTATCTTCAGACTAATAAGAAACTTTAAAAAGTTTTCAACAATTTCACATACATTTCATATTTGCATATTATACAGTTAAGCCTGCTTGCATTTTTGCAAATGGAGAACAAGATTAGAATTGAGGGTGGTACTGATTTAGAGAAATTGATGAATCTGGTGATTTTTAGGGACTTTTTCTTTTTAGCTGTAGAACTAATAGATGATTGAATCCCTTTGGCAAGGAAAGATGGGGAAGAACACAAGCTGATACCAAGATTTTTGACCAGGACAACTAGTTAAAGGAGGGTTCTATTTACTCAGTTGGCACACACTTTTGTTTGTGGGAAAAGTGGACACACAGGGACAGGATGGCCTTTAAGAATGTTGTATAGTATCTATATGCCTAATCTAGAGATCTGGAGACTTGTCCATGCAGTTGTTTAGGAAAATTTTATGAACAATTGAGTCTATAAATGCTGTTCTAAAACATGAGGAAAAATTTAAAGTGAAAATAGAACAGGGCCTAAAACAAAAGTCTGGGAAAATCTAATATTAAATGATAATAGAGGAAAACAGAGTGTATAAGAGATACCAAGAAGGAATATTTCAAGAAATGAGAAGTAAAGCAAGCCACCCCAGTGACGGAGAAGCCAGGAGATCAGTTCAAGAGAAATGCAGGAATAATTAGTGCCTGGCACTGCTGAGAGAACAGGTAACACTGAAAAGGCCCTTTGCATTTAGCTACGAGGAGGCAAGGACTGAGCTGGGAAGCTAAGTTCTCTGCTCAGTGGAGGGCTGGACATAGAAGGTAATTAGTCTTGACTTGAGGACATGAGGAAGTGAGTTGAGTCGAATCAGCCAGGAAGTCTGTGTTGTGGAGAAGTGCTATAGGGAGATAGCCAAAGCTATGAATTAAAGGGAACAGAATAGTAACTTGTAGTGTGGAAGAGAATTAATCATAATTA
>CAUYRH010043856.1:0-17398 GCA_963574655.1 Perodicticus potto | reverse complement strand
TGGATGGAGCTGGAACACATTCTTCTTAGCAAAGCATCTCAAGAATGGAAGAAAAAATATCCAATGTACTCAGCCCTACTTGGACTATATTGTTAAAGTAGAGTCAACAGTGCTTGTTGATGGATTGAAGTGAGGTCTGGGAGAAAAAGAATCAAGGGTAATACTTATGATGCTTTGCTGAGCAACTGTTCACTCTGGGTTCTATACTTGGAGATGCAGACCCTTCAACAGAAGCTACTCTGATGAAAATATTAGGAGTCCAGTTCCAAGGGGCTGAATTCGAGATGCCCAGTAGATAATAAAGAGGTAAAGGTGGTCGTTGGGTATAAGAGTCTGGATTTCTGGAGAGACCTGTGCATTCAGAAATCATAAATATGGGGATGGGATTTAAAGCCTCAATGCAGAAAGAGATTTTCCCAGAAATCAGTGCAGATAAATGAGGTTTGGAAGTTTGAGCTTAGTGGGAAAAGGATGTGTGGTCATAGCAGCTAATATCAGAAAAGGACACAGAAAATCCTCAGGGATGTGGAAGGTTGTTCTAACTATCTGTTGCCGAATAACAAATGATCTGAAAATGTAGGGGCATAAACAAACAACCATCCTATATGGTTATGAATCTACGGCTCAGCAATTCACCCAGGACTAAGCAGAAATGGTTTGTTATGTCTGGAACTCCACCTGGGGTGCAGATGACTGGGTCACCCCTCTGTGAACACCTTGGCTGCTATCTACCCAGCTTCTCTACATGCTAGCTTAAACTCAATCAGAGCATGGAGATTTCAGACTAATTAAATATCTTATAGAGTGACTTAGAACTCAACGAGGCCAAAGCAGAAGTTGCCATTCTCTTTAACATTGAATCCAAACTGACACAGAGTCCCTTCTGCTATAATCAATTTGTCAAATCAGTATTCAGGTTTAGCCCATATTTGAATAAAGGGAAATAGATCTCACCTGACCATTTTTAATTTGCCTTTCCCGGATCATCCACAATGGTTAACTATTAAAAATTAAGCCAATTTAGAGTACGATCACCAATAGACTAGTCAAGACAGAAAGGGTCGTGTCGGAGGGTTAGGGTAAGGTTTGACAGAAGGACTTACTTTTAAAGTTTGAAGGCGAGGTGGAGTTTTGTAGAAGGAGAAGCAGGAGCCACATGTGCAAAGACAAAGCTTCACGGAAGAGTGTGCGGTGCTGAGGGAACACAAATGTGCCTGCAATGCAGCCGGGCTGGAAAGAAGAGCCTCATCTGACAGATGTTAGATGCCACTGGGGAGTTTTATTTAAAAAAAAAAATCCTATTGGTGTGGGAGATAAATGAATAGAGGTTGAAAAATCTTACGGATTATATTGCAATTATTTAAGGGACGACTGAAATAAGCTATGGTTAGTAGGAATCAACAGAAGGGGAAAGACTTGAGAGAATTTAGCAGATATCAGGTATTGGCTTTAGGGTCTGAAAAAGAGTAAAGAATGACTTTTAGCAGCCCCTTTTCATGGATGGTAAGGCCTTTGGTTGATCCATGGTTATATCCATAATAAGCAGTCTGCAAATTTGGAGGAGGGAATAAGTTCGATTAGGGACCCATGTATTTATTTATCCCATCCTTCTAGCACTTACTAGATCCCTGGCATCGAAGCAGGCTTTGGAAAAACAAAACTGAATGGTATAGTTTCCGCCCTAGAGGGGTTCACAGTCTTGTGAGTTTAATTTTGCCTTGATGGGTTTAGAGACTGTGGACTGTCTCAGAACCTCTCAGCAGAAATAGAAAAGTCCTTTGGAAGCACGACTGTGTGTCTGTGTGTCTATTTTCTACAGGTGAGAAGTTTCTTAACTAGAAGAAGCAAGTTAAGGTCCAGGTTGCATCTTCTGCATTTCCCTGAATTTTCTCTTGTCTTCTCCTGTCTTCCCCTGAGCTTTCATCCAAGAGAAATTGGTGTTTGCTTTGCAGGGTGAAACATCGATTGAGCTTTCAGCCTGGATGTTCTCTGCTTATGGAGCACCACAGGCAACTTCACCTTTGCACTTTATCCTTCTATTCAGCCGTCTTTTGTGAAAAAGAATTTTCCTACTAAACACTGTTTGTCTGAACAATATCTAGCTTTGTACATCTCTAGCAAAACTGTTTTCAAAATGCTTGCCTTTTCTCACAGACTTTAAAAGTTTTTAACCCTTATGAAATTTTATTAAACTAACCTGGCCTTTAGATTTATTCAGTTTAGCAAGTATCAGGGACAGTCAATTGGTGGCTTTGTTATAAATGGAAGATTTGTGACTGGGAACAGCGCTAACTCCTTCTTCTTGAAGTATGTTGTTTTAGGGTTTCTAGAATCAGGCATGCATGTATTTAATTTTCAATTCTTAGTAACGGGAAGACCTTCAGCAAATTTAATAATCCCTCCATCTGAGTTCCCTTAATCTTAAAACGGAGCTGATGGAACAGACGGTATTTAGCTATTGTGTGTAAGATACCAAGGATATAACAGCATACCAAACCTCACGCAGCACAGTCCTGGGAACCCCCACCACCTACATTAATGTGTTACTATTTTGCTAACTTTTTAAGAACGTTTTTCTTTTTTTGGAGATAAATGACATATATCTAGCACCTGACGTTTTTAATACTTAATTATGTTACCACTTTTAAATCTATTTCACTCATCTTTAACCAAGTATATATTCGATTTTATGAGTGGAATAAGTATGTAGCCATTGAATTATCCATTCTTCCAAGGATAGATATAAACGTGCTTTCATTTTTTTTTTTTATATTACCAGAAATGTGCATCAGAGTGCCTTGCCGTCCTCTGTGCAGACAATCACAAAGTCTGGAGGTAATGACACATTCTTTTTCATGTCTTTGGCAGATCTTTCTGGTTATCTAACCCAAATGTCAATTTTTAGCTGGGCACACTGCCACTCTTCTAAAAGATTACATTTTCCAGGTGTGAGCCTGTGACTTCCTTCTGGTCAATGAGGTTTAACCAGCGTGAAACTTCCCTTATAAACCTGGAGGAGCGACAAGAAGCTGTCACGCCAGGCCTGACTGCCTGCTCTGGACGTTCATTCTTTCTCTTCCTTTAAGTGAGAGAGAAACGCCTATTTTATATAATATTTTCATTATTTGCATTTTCTCTGTAGGGATATCTGACACTAATCCTAAAGGATACACTTTCCATTTCTCTTGTCTCATCTGTTTTCCATGAGGGATTGCTTACGTTTGACCTCGGGGACAACATAGAATAATAGTGCCCATAACAGTCCTATTTCTCTTGTTCTTAACTAAAACAGAAATGAACCCAAAGCTTCTCCATTCAGTGTGATATTTTTGCTAAGGAAGTTTTGTAAATATCTCCTGTTGTTAAGGGTGAAAAGGATAAAAAGTTCATCTTATCAGTCATCATTAGACTTTACCTAAGCTGAATCAGAAAAGTAGCTGTTAACTACCAGCTAATAGCTGTTTATTAAATCGGACCACACAAAAGCTTAAAGGCTGTGCTCTTTTAAAATATTTGCTTTTTTTCTTTAATATACAATAGGAACATTTATAATGCAAATATAACCCATGTGTACATGTGAAAAAAAAAGTCTTGCTAAATTACCAAAATGACCACAATTAAAATGCCCATACCAGAGATTCCCTAACATAACTTTGTAATTGACATGTCTATGATTTGACTGGCATTAGTATAAACAGCACAAACAACTCTTTTTCTCTTATGAACAAAAGATTTTCCTTTGAGGCCCAGCATTTAGTTTTTCATTACAGATTTCTGTGCTTTGCTTTAAAAAAAAAAAGAAAAGAAAGCTGCGTAACTGAACACACACACACAATTTCAAATCACATGCTACCTATAAAAAAGGCATTGCCTTTATTTTAAAGAAAAAGATAATTTGGAAGAAATGAAGAATAAGGGAGGTCAGCTAATCTTGAAAAGATGGATCAGTAGGAAAATATTTTGATATTTCCAAAATGTTTGGGTGTTATATTTACTGCCAAGTAACATCTATCTTCGGTTCCTTTTTAGAAGCCAAATACCTGTTAAGTGTTATATATGTATTCTAACATTTACTTTTAAGTTGTGTGCAAATACTTTGTAATCCCCTTCTTGTAAAACCCCCCAAAGTGCCTGCCTACGCGGATCTTTTCTGTAGTATTTTAAATACACATCTAAAGTTGTTGGCCATATGTTCCGGAACTTTAACTGCTAGATTCATCTGATGAAAAGGATAGGATTTGGATTAGCTACTCAATTTAGATTTTGAAATTTATAATATCTATGTTCTGACTAGAACCTGAAACTTCAGAGTTTTATTGCACAAAAGATTTGCAGTCATGACCCCATTAAAATATTCAGGTTTGTAGAAATAGTATTGTACACAAATCTACTTATGCCCTTGAATAGTAATAGTGGAATCTATACAGTTTTGAATTTGCTTAGTCTTTTCTATGTTGCTTTCACGTTTTTCCATTTGAATTCAGCTACTTAGAATATAGCCTCAAGAAAGCAGATGGTAAGTGGGCGAATAAAGACCCAAATTCTGATTCCAGAATTATTTAGCTATCTCAGTCTCAGAGATTAGTCTGGAAAGTAGTTTTGTTTCCCCCTCCCAGAGATAGTATATCTGAATCCTCTCCAAAGGTGCTGATACTAGTGAATATTTTCACTGTACAACTGTGTTTAAACTAAAGCACATACTTGAGGAACAACTGTCAGGGTATTTTTGTTGTTATTTCAATACTGTCAGGGTATTTTTGTTGTTATTTTGTTGTTAGTGAAAATAAATAAGATCATTCCACTCCCGCTATTGAAAATATTTCAGAGGTTATGGGGAAAGTCAGAGAGAATTACATTAGTCCATATTCCCAGATGGCATATGGCACCTTTTTTTATCAACCAAGGTAGAGTAAACATATTTTCTACAGGTGAGACTGAGTTTGGACAGCAGGAACTGCCCCACACTTACTCATTGACTGGTAGAAACTGAGTCATATGAAATTGTTCCTATTTGACTGATTTTGAATTTCAAAATGACAATTCATGTTATTCAAACTGACTTCAATAGCTAATACTTATTAAACACCAAGGGTTTCAAATGTTTTTCACCACTTAATCCTCACAGCTATGCAGTGTGGTGAGTTACTATAGTAACCAAACCCATTTTACAGATGACAAGAACGAGCCACAGAGGGGTAGAAAAACATTCCTCTGGTCACGTACCTCTGTTTTCAATGCCTAGGCTCTTAATCCTTGGCTACATTTATTTTATATTTAGCCCACAGAACGTAAGTAAGGTAAATTCACATTATAGTTTTAAATTGCAAAATGCCCCAGATTCCTATCCACTGGCCAAAAGGTAAAGGTCAATTCCAGAGTTACTTATGTGAGTTCCTCTTGGACAGCTCCACCTGGATACACAGACTTCTGCTCAACATCACACAGACAGAAAAACCCGTAATGTCTTCCACACTGCCTGGCAACCCAGTCCACATTTTTTCTTGTACTTTTCCTAATTTGAAGGTCAACCAGGTCATTGCTATTTCCTGGTCTCTCGTATCCATCTTCTTCCCTCTACCTTCATCACCAGATTTTCTCTCCCAGACAAGTATAATAGACACCTATTTTTCTGCCAATGTCAATCATTAGTCTGTCCCAGTTCAATCACCAGCCACAGGGAGAATTTTTGAACATGCAAATCTGGCCACATTATGTGTGTGGCTCCTTTCCGGCTGGAGCACTTACATAATGTTTTGCAACTCTTCATTTTTCCTTATTCCCACAAGTCGTAAGTTCCACACAAGGAATATTAGCCTCTTATTTTTTGTAGTGACATTAAGATACCATGATGCTATGTTATAAATATGTGTAAATTTTAACTGAAAATCATATTTCTTTATGCCATTAAGGTGCTTGTCAGTCACGTGAAAGTATTCATTTAAATTTCTCAAGTTATTTGCTTGTTCATTTTTCCACTTTAAAATTAAAATTTAAAATTCCAGATCATTTGCAGACATGGTCCCAGCACTTGGAGCACAGAATAGCCCCACAGGACTTACAATTGGCCTAAAGCTTCACTTTGTGGTCAGGCCGACCAAACTTCTGTGACTTTCAACTCATTTCTAAGTTACCATAGACTAATACTTTTAAGGTTATTGACACAACATCATTATATCAGCCCTAGTTCTTGTGAATAATTTAAAGGGATCAGACTTTTATTTCTTCAGGAAGACAGATGAAACACAGTGAAATCAATGTTTTCACAATATCCCACGTATGTATGTCATCAGTGTATTAAATATCTCACTTACGTTCAGATGTACATATTTGCCTTTGTATTTGTCAACCACCTACTCCTCACTTGGTATAAATAACGCATTTGATTAGGGTGTACTAGTATGTTGTTTTGGCTATGTAAAAACTAATTTTTAATTAAATGTCATTTTACTTTTTCCAGGCATTGGTTTGCAACATTCCCTATAACAGAAAATAAGATGCGTGAGCTCTTTGTGCTTGGGGCCTTTGGAATCTTCTGTCATCTCAACGTCCTGTTGGCTAAATGTCATTAGAATGAGAAGTTATGGGACATTGGGAGAGGATGGTGTCAGTGGTCAGGATTAATAACAGAGGGGAGATTGACCTGACTTCCTTGGGAAAAAAATGTACAGTACCAGAGCTTTCATCAATGGAAAGCCCATTTCTGTAAGACATAGAGTACAGACTCGGACGCTTCTTCCTCTATGATGATTTGAAACCAGTCTATCCAAATCACATTTGCATCACACTTGGCTTTACTTGCTGCCAGAACCACATCTGAGTTGCTCTTGACCACATGGGAAAACATTGTGCTGCTCTTCCCACCACACGGGGCTACAGGTGACTCTCAGGCTATGTAAGGCTGCCGGGACACTCCACAGCCATTCATCCTCTTAAAGGGATGCTCTGAGACTTGCTCTTACTTGTGGATGCACTTGGGAAGTTGGAAAGTGAGACAAAGCACCCAACCCACCTGAGGCTTCTATCACTGCTCCTCCCCAGTCCTGCAGTCTGCTCAAACATAGACAAGGAACAGAATGCGTCTCACTGATGTCTCACTCTTGTTTTCCTCTGACTCTTTACCTTTTATTTAGCAAGCTTTATTTAGTCTCAGAGACAGTAAAAAGAGGCTTCAGTTAATCATGTGTCCTTCCAGATCATCTTCTTTTTGGCCTGGTCCTTGCCTTTCTAGTGTCAAAAGTCAAGAATTTGCCTCCCCTCCTGTTTCTGTTGTGTCATCCCTTCCCAGAGGAGAATAAGTACTGAATATTCTTACTGCTCATTACCATTTGAAAAAGGAAAAGTAATTAAAAATACAGAGAAAAAAATAGGAGTTACGATACCAGAACATCTGTACACACTATATGCAATTTTATTTTGGTGTTTTATTACAGTTTTAATCTTACTTAATCATTGCTATAGTAAAATCTCAATTCTGGTTAATTAAGACTAATATTTTTAGTGTTAGTAAAGCACTACAAAAATAAATTTTAAAATATTGTGCTTTCCCTCCCATCCCACTGTCAGAATCACATTGTACCCAGAATAGGCCTCCTATGTGTGGTTCCATTGACTTATTGTATTTTATTTTTGCTTAATAAATAAAAGTCATTTGTAATTAACATACCACTGAAGCAGGCTGTGCAGCTGCCTAACATTATATATGTAACATTATACATATGTATATATCTTTAAACTTTATTTTATTACTCATTTGTTTTAATAAGCTAAATTTAGGGCTGCTATTGATTTTCAAAAAGTCTGCCTTTTAAACAAAGAGTTGATTTTACCATGCTGTAGAATGAAACGTCAAATAAAGAGAAACTATAAATGTTTACTAGTGGGTCATAGGTTTGTTTTAAAGTTTTATATTTCTCAAAAACTATATCTGGAAACTTTAAAAAGTTGAAATACACACAAAAAAACTAAGCCAGAAGAGCTTAAGTGTTGAATTCTTTCATATGGTTTCTAAAATCTGTTACTTGAGGTATTTGTTGCAATTTTATTCCTGCCAGTTCTAGGAGAGATCACTGAAAAACAAATTTTTCGTAAATGCTGATAAAGGCCTAATTGAGAAAGTACAGAGCCTGGCATAGGATAATTTCTCCATAAATGCTTAATAAATGTGTTTCTGGTGGCATCCTGGGTGGAAAATGTACCAGAAAAAAACAAACTAAACTGTTGCTGATACTGTGAAGAAAGAAAGACCTTCTTGACTGGTGATGTCCTTGGGGGGGCTAAGTGTGACAAGGGTCACAGAGTACATAGCTTTAATGGGAAGGAGAGGTAGTTCAGGGAGCAGGGAGATGCTGAGAATCTAAAAGGACGGGGCGGGCAGAGGGTGTGACCACAGTCAGGAGATCTCAGCCTGCCGGAGAGCCGCCAAAGCATGGTGCAACTTCCAAAATGTGGAGATGAAGAGTAAAGATAAGTTACTAGAGAAAGAGAAAAGATAAAGGGAAAATACACTTCTTAGGGGACGGTGCAGGGAGGGCAGTGAAGCCCTAGTAATCAGATAGCAAGGCACGGAGTGAATGACAAGTTTCCAGCTGAGCTCTTCCTTCTCCAGAACCAGAGGCAGATCAAGAGCAGGAGCCAGACACGGCCAAGGAAACATTTAGCTGTTGGAATCCACTCTGGCTACTTATCAAAAATAAATTGGATACGGCACTTTGAGCAAAAAAATTGTATGATTATAATGTATGATTATTCTTAAGTACACATTTATCATTCTTCTTAAAGTTCCATTTAAGAATTCTGAGAGGTTACAAAGAAATCATGCAGTGTCTGGTTACCAAAGAGAAAATTCTGAGAAATTACTATATTTTTATAAACCTTCTGGTAACAAGCAGAGAAAAGTAGAGGAAAAAAGCACATCTGAAGAGGTTAATCGTTTGTATTTTCCAATTAATTTAAAATAAAAGTTGAGAGACAGATATATTTGGAATTAAAATAATGAATGTAAATGTACTGAAATGCATATAATATTTAAAATATCATTAACACTTGAGAATCATTTAGCTTCATGATTATGTTAAATCTTCTAAGTTGTTTTATATATGTTCAAATGTGATATGTCATTAAGTCACTATTTTGAGGTCATTAGTTAGCACATTTAAGACTACAATCATTTTGGGGGCTAACAGTGGGGATCTTCAGAAACCAAGGTCCTTGAACTGTGTTTTCCATAAAGCATGTGGAGAATGATAAATTTTGAGACCACCTGCCCACACATGATAATGTATTGTCTTCTCTCATTCTCTGCCTCCTCATTTTCAGAAAGAAAGTCTTCTGTCTCATTTTGTCTTCACACTTTATTATTCCAACCCCTTTTCCTGCTATATAATTACTTTATATTTACTGCTTTTCTTTCCAAAGAAGTGTACTGAAGAAAAAAAGAAATATCATGTTATAGATAACTCATTTAATTCTGCTCTAATTTTAGTTATTTCTTTTCTTCTGCTGGGTTTGGAGTTGGAATGTTCTTCCTTTTCCAGTTGCTTATGATGTCCCATTAAGTTATTGACTTCCTCTCTTTCCGTTCTCTTGAGGAAGGTTTGCAATGTTATAAATTTCCCTCTTAGGACTGCCTTCGTAGTATCCCACATGTTCAGAAAATTCATGTCTTCATTATTGTTTTGATCCAAAAATTTGGCAATTTTCTTCTTAATCTCATCAATGACCCAGCTATCATTCAGCATAAGGTTATTTAGTTTCCATGTCTTTGTATGAGTATGCAGATTTCTGTTATTGGTGAGTTCAACTTTTATTCTGTGATGCCCTGAGAAAATACAAGGAATAATTTCTATTCTTTTAAATTTTCTGAGGTTAGATTTGTGACCTAAGATGTGATCAATTTTGAAGGATGTTCCATGGACTAATGAAAAGAATGTGTATTCAGTTTGTTAGGATGAAATGTTCTGTAGATGTCTGTTAAATTCAATTGTTATATGGTGAACTTTAAGTCCAGAATTTCTTTGCTTAGTTTCTTAACTAAGAAAACCCTTTTATTGGAGGATCTATCCAACACTGCCAAAGGGGTATTAAAATCTCCAAGTATTATGGTGCTGGAAGATATTAAATTATTCATGTCTGTTACAAAATCAATACACACAAATCAGTAGCTTTTATATATGCCGATAATAGTTAAGCTGAGAAAATACTCAAGGACTCTATTCCCTTTACAGTTGTGCCATAGATTAAATATTTGGGAATTTATCTAACAAAGGACATGAAAGATCTCTATAAAGAGAATTACGAAACTCTGAGAAAAGAAATAGCTAAAGTGTTAACAAATGGAAAAACATACCACATTCATGGCTGGGAAGAACCAACATTTTTAAAATGTCCATATTACCCAAAGCAATATACAAATTTAATGCAATCCCTATCAAAGAACCACTGTCATACTTTAAAGATCTGGAAAAAATAGTACTTCATTTTATATGGAACCAGAAAAAAACTTGAATAGCCAAGACATTACTCAGAAATAAAAACAAATCAGGATGAATCATGCTACTAGACTTCACACTATACTATAAATCTATAGTGACCAAAACAGCATGGTACTGGCACAAAAATAGAGAGGTAGATGTATGGAACAGAATTGAAAACCAAGAGATGAGCCCAAATACTTACAGTCATTTGATCTTTGATAAGCCTATCAAAAATATAAATTGGGGGAATGATTCTCTACTTAACAAATGGTGCTGGGATAACTGGCTGGCGACTTGTAGAAGACTGAAACTGGACCCACACCTTTCACCATTAACAAAAATTGACTCTCACTGGATAAAAGATTTAAACTAAAGACATGAAACTATAAGGATTCTTGGAGAGCGTACAGGAGAAACACTTGAAATTGACCTGGGAGAATACTTTATGAGGAGGATCTCCCCTCCCCCCCAGGCAATTGAAGCAATATCAAAATACATTACTGGATCTGATCAAACTAAAAAGCTTCCACACAGCCAAGAAAACAGTATGTAAAGCGAGCAGATAGCCCTCAGAATGGGAGAGGATATTTGCAGGTTATGTTTCTGACAAAGGTTTAATAACCAGTATCCACAGAGAACTCAAACTTATTAATAAGAAAAGAATAAGCAATCCCATTTCTCTGTGGGCAAGGGAATGAACAGTAGCTTCTCTGAAGAAGATAGGCACATGGCCTATAGACCCATGAAAAAATGCTTATCATCTTTAATCATGAGAGAAATGCAAATCAAAACCACTTTGAGATATCATCTAACTCCAGTAAGAGTTGCTCACATAACAAAATCCCCAAACTACAGATGTTGGTGTGATATGGGAAAAAGGGAACACTTTTGCACTGCTGGTGGAAATGCAAACTAATATGTCCCTTTTGAAAGAAGAATGGAGAATACTTAGGGATCTAAAAGTAGACCTGCCTTGAAGGGAGTGTAATTGGTGGGACCACACCTATGGTGCGTCTTAGGATACATGAGAAATTTACTAAGTGTAGAGTAAAAATGTCTTAATACAATAACTAAGAAAATGTCGTGAATGCCTTTTAAACCTGGTTAAACTATGTTAACCAGTTAGATGACAATATTTCAAATTGTATATAAAACCAGCACATTGTGCCCCATGATTGCATTAATGTACACAGCTTTAATAAAAATAAATAAATAAATAAATAGTGGGAATGCAAACTAATATATTCGTTTTAGAAGGATGTTTAGAGAATACTTAGAGATCTAAAAATAGACCTGCCATTTGATCCTATAATTCCTTTACTAGGTATATATTCAGAAGACCAAAAATCACATCATAATAAAGATGTTTGTACCAGAATGTTTATTGAAGCCCAATACATAATTGCTAAGTCATGGAAGAAGCCCAAGTGCCCATTGACCCATGAATGGATTAATAAATTGTGGTACATGTATACCATAGAATATTATGCAGCCTTAAAGAAAGATGGAGACTTTACATCTTTCATGTTTACATGGATGGAGCTGGAACATATTCTTCTTAGCAAAGTATCTCAAGAATGGAAGAAAAAGTATCCAATGTTCTCAGCCCTAATATGAAGGTAATTTATAGCTTTCATATGAAAGTTAAAACCCAATTATAGCACAAGAATATGGGGAAAAGGGCAAGGGAGGGGAGGGAAGGGGGGAGAATGAGTGGAGGTAGGGCGATTGGTGTGATCACACCTACAGTGCATCTTAGAAGGGTCCAGGTGAAACTTAACTAAATGCAGAATACTAATGTCTGCATATAGTAATGAAGAAAATGCCATGTAGGCTATGTTAAACAGTTCAATGAAAATATTTCAGATTGTATATGAAGTCAGCACATTGTGCCCCATGATTGCACTAATGTACACAATTATGATTTAATAAAAGTTAAAAAAACAAAAACAAAAAATAATTTTAGTTTTCAGAATTCATCTGTCTATGAACATTTTAAAGATCCCTACAGTTATCTGATTTATTTTATTAGTCCTTTGAAAGATGATTTATGTATTTATATTTGTACTTTTTGACTTTATCTGACCATTGTGTACTGTTATTAATTAAAGTAGTCTCATTAATATGTATATTATACTAAAAATAGACCTAGCTAGCTTTTCAATATGCTTGTTATATCCTGAAGTCAGAGTATATATGGGTAATTGATGAAATGGAATAGTATATATACTATATGCTAGCATTAGTATATATACTAATTGTTGAAATGGAAATGCTACCAAGGCATGGTGGCTTGGTCCTGTAATCCTAGCACTCTGGGAAGCCAAGGCAGGTGGATTGTTTGAGCTCAGGAGTTTGAGTCCAGCCTGAGCAAAAGCAAGACTCATCTCTACTAAAAAAACACAAAAAACTTACCAGGCATCATGGCACCATTGGCACTTAGCAGCTATTAAATAAATTCTGAAGATAATCTGGGGGAAGATTTCTGTTAAACAAAAAACACTGATTTCAGAAATGCATCCCCCAAGGCTCATCCATATTAAAATATTTTGACGGAAGCCAGATGCAAATGTATGTCAGTCTGAGTTCTAAACCTAGATGATTCCTTGAGTTCTAATTTGTACATTTATACCTTATGTAAAGACTTATCTACATAAATATCACAATTGGAAATAATTTTTACTCTTTAATTTACTAGATTGAGGAATCTACATGTGGCTCAGTCTATTAGAGACTAATAATTCATTCTCCAAAAGTCTTTTTATATGCCAAATCTAAATATTTTGTTTCAACAGTATCCTTATCTCTTTGTTTCTGCTTGTCTTGAGGTAAAGTGTATATGGAATATTTAATTACTCATTGAATGCAATTATAATATTTATTCTGTACTGTCTTTTCTCTAGAGTTAATATAATTTTTTCTCCTTTTAAGTTTATCCTTAAGTTCATTACCCTTCCTTGATCATTTCTGGCACTCTTCCTGTTCACCCTTTTCAATTTTCCCACATTTTTTGGGACTGACGATAACTCTTTAATGAGGCTCAGTCTTTCATAAATTTGCCAGAAAATTCCATCGCTTGTAAGTTATTTTTTTCTATTAACATATTCCTTTTTAGCAATGGCTCTGCATGGACTGAGATAAACATGTCCATTCTGGTTTTGAAGCCAATAGCAGTTTGAGTCTGTTTTCTTAAACAAACTCAACTGAAAAATGAAATGGAAAAAGGTGGTGTGTGCCTCTCTTTGTACTTCTCTGCCTTGACTCATCCCTGAAATTAGTGTTTTCTGCTACAGCAGAAATCTTCCACTAGACTGTCATTAGAATTTAACATCTGGTAAGTGCAAAGGTGCTGATGAGAAATAAGAATTAGAACTGTCCTCTGTTAGAAAGGTATCACATCCAGCTAGCTTTTCAATGCTGAAATGGGCAATATACTTGTTATACTTTCAGGGTATAGTAACTCACAAATAATTGGCTTTCACTTGAAAAATTTTAGCAAAGCTATCTACTTTTATTGATTTGTTTTACCAAGTAGTCTATGTCACTTGAAAATCCTGAACACATTCTGTGTAGACCATTTTTTACAGATGATGAAATCTCACACTGCAATTTCCCTCAGCAGGAAATTTACCAGTAGATTATATACACAGGAAAATCAAGCTATCTGGATTTGATTGGAGCAAATACTGCTATTAAAATATATATGTTTATTTCTTGTCAACCAAGGAGGCTAATGACTAAATAAATTATAATAAATAAAAATCTGAGTGTGCAATGTTTGACTTAAAGTTACCTTTTCTCAATGTTCTTATTTGTACTTTTCCTCTTGCCCTCATATGAGATTAAAATACTCAACTTTGCATATCTGTTTATGTTATGTAAATATATAGTCCCTTTATAACTCTGGTAGCAATGGAAATTCAGAAACACTCAAAGGTGATAACTTTTATTGAAAGTAGGAATATGTGTGATTCAAAATTAATGGAAACCATCTAGTAGAATAGTTGATATACAGAAAGCAACTGATTTTGTTTTAATGAGAGAACATAAAATAGAATAAAATGATTAGAAGGAACTAGTCAGGTGAAAGAAAATAAGTCACATTAACTGGTTGCATCCATTTTGTTAGCAGGACATGAAAGATGGGGTTAGAAATGCCTTACGGTCACAAAAATATACATGGTAAACTTCCAGCCTTATGTTCTACTTAGAAAGAGAAATGGTTTAGATTATCCTTAGGCTTTCCAAGATAACACTTTTATCAATTTATGATATCTTTTCTTTGAGTTACATAATTCAAATAAATAGCAAAGCAACCTCATTACCCACCTTATCCAGAGCATCACATCTGTCTCACATTTTTATAATGCCAAGGTCTCTCTTCATTTTTTAACTTCCCAAAATTATGATAGCAATATCCAAAAACTATTCGATTCTATTCATCTAATGTACATTGCATGAATTCAGCAGAGAATTCTTTAAAATATACCCAACAGAATAAAATATTGTGGCAGGTGATTTTTAAATCAAAATTATGACCAAATAAGTGTGTTGGATTAAATCTAGAATTCATACTCACCAAAAGGAAAACACGCATTTTAAAGAAGGTCCAGTTAGTAAATATTTGTTACAAGGATGCCTCTCTAATGTTGTGTGAGTGTCCATATCAAGAAAAATAGACAACTGATTCTTGGAGCAAGAAAATTTTTTAAAGTGGGACATGCAAGTAAAGTCAAACAAATACCACTGACTGAAAAGAGGTGGGCTGTGTGTGACTGGGAATTATTATAACAACATAAAACAGCTCTGTGTTCATCAAGCAAAACATGAGAGATTAGAATTGACTGAGGAGATTTTTAGTTGACTTGGACGTGGAGCTCCAGTTGAAAGTTATGTATTTATTAATTTGTCTATCCTGAATCCTTGCTATGGTGCCCTTCATACAACAGAAGCTGGGTAAAGGCTTTCTGAGTACTTCATGCAAAGAACATCTTTTGAGACCACATTGTAATGTTCTGTAACATTTCTTAATTCCTTCATATTTTAAAGAGCATGAGTTCAAAAAACTTAATTTGAACTTCAGTTCTGTGATTGCTTAAATGTCTGACATTAACGGAGTTATTTAAACTTAATGAACCTCAGCCTTGTCATCTCTAATATGGGATCAAAGATACCTACTTCGTAAAACTATTGTTGAGATTAAGTGAGGAAATAGATGTTAAAAAAACCAAAATAATATGTTAAGGAAATATGACTCAGTGGAAAGTACATGGACCTTATGGTTAGATAGACCTACATTTACACTCTGGCCACTGAGAACTTGGCTATTTCTGGTTTTCAAGTCTTTATTACCAATATTCTATAACTATATATCCATGTATTTTTTTGCCCTGTGAGTTGGCAGTGCTTTTTGTACGGGCTGGAGTGATATTCCTTGCCCCTTGGTGTTAGGTTTTCCTATAGGAACTACTTTAACCAAGAAAGTGTTACCAGAAAGTGATGAGACCTTGACAGGCAACCTCTCTCTTGCATTTCCAAAAGGAGACCATGCCCAAGATATTTGGCTGGTCCAAAGTTAATGAGGAAGTGTGTAAAGTAAACTTAAATCCCATCTGCAAATTGGGGCCATGTGGATGATCATAACTGAGCTACAGCTTATCTTTATACCAGAAAGTGATAAATGAATGCTAGTTGTCATTTACTAGGGAAAACTTGTGTCCTTTGCTCCCTGGAGCTATCTAGCTCTGGTTCTATTATATGGCCCCACTCAATTACCTTGAATATGGAATTTATTTTTTTCCAAAGTGGTTCAAATGGTTTATATATATAATATATATATATAATACATATATATTATATGTATTATATGTATATATATATTAAATCATATCTGTGTACTTCTGTTCATCTATCAGTTTTGAGAACTCAGTCATGTGACATACCTAACTACAAGAAGCCTATGAAATATCATCTCTAGGAAGGTAGTCAAGTCCTCAGCTACAATTCTATTGCTATGGAACTCTTTAACACCTTTGTTATGGTCTGAATATTTGTGACCAGTCCCAAATTCTTATTTTTGAAATTCTAACCCCAAGGTGATGGTATTAGGACATAGGGCTTTTTAAAATGTGATTAAGCTATGCAAACACCAGCACATTAATACAATAAGCAAAATATGATAGGAGCTTGTTTGCCTCTTCCGTCACATGAGAAAACAGCAAGATGCCCTGTATAAACCCAGAAGCGGCCCTCACTAGACACTGAATCTGCCAGTGCCTTGGTATTGAACTTCCCAGCTTCCAGAATTGTGAGAAATAAATTTATATTGTTTATACATGACCTATATTGTGACATTTTGTTATAACTGCCCAAATGGACATAAAAAACCATACAATGTCTTGGAATAGAAAAAAGCTACTTTCACCCCTTCTCTACCTGCAGCAAACCTCCCTTTCACTTTGGTGGTTTTACAATGTCTACAGAGCTTCTAATCTCTAGTGTATATTTTTGGAGTTGCATGTACACGTTCCCCATTTCTTTCTTTCTTTTTTTTTAAATTAAATCATAGCTGCATACATTAGTGCAATCAAGGGGTACGATGTGCTGGTTTCACATACAGTCCGAAATATTTTCAGCAAACTGTTTAATATATCCTTCATGGCATTCTCTTAGTTATTGTATGAAGACATTTGTATTCTGTATTTAGTAAGTTTCACCTGTACCCTTCTAAGATGCACCATAGGTGTGGCCCCACCAATTACCCTCCCTCCACCCAAACCATCCCCCTCCCCTCCCTTCCCATATTCTTGTGCTATAGTTGGATTATAGCCTTCATATGAAACCTTTAAATTAGCTTCATAGTAGGGCTGAGTACATTGGATACTTTTTCTTCCATTCTTGAGATATGAAGAATATGTTCCTGCTCC
>CAUYRH010043851.1:0-22136 GCA_963574655.1 Perodicticus potto | reverse complement strand
TGGAGGGAGGGTGATTGGTGGGATCACACTTAAGGTGCATCTTACAAGGGTACAAGTGAAAATTACTAAATGTAGAATATAAATGTCTTCATATAGTGATTAAAAGGCCATGAAGGCTATTTTAATAGTTCAATGAAAATATTTCAGATTGTATATGAAGTCAGCACCTTGTGCCCCATGATTGCACCAATGTACACAATTATGATTTAATAAAAATTAAAAAAAAGTCAAAACAGTAAAAAATTACCAAAGTTATAAGAACTTGTTAAGAAATACACAATATAGAAAGATATAAATTGTGACATCAAAACCATAAATTGCAGGTAGGAGGGTAAAAGTCTAGTTTTTGTACGTGACAGAACTTGCCATTCACTTAAAATAATAGATAAGATGTTTTATGTAAGCTTCGTGGTAATTACCAAAAAACTACATATATGCAGATATACAAATGATAAAGAAAAAGGAATCAAAGCTTAACACCCCAGAAAATTATCAAATCACAAACTCAGACAAGAGAGGAAGAAAAGAACAAAAGATACAAAAACCAAATAACAAAATAGAATAAGTCCTCACCTATCAATAATAACCTTGATGCTCGGCCCCTGTAGCTCAAGCAACTAAGGCGCCAGCCACATACACCAGAGCTGATGGGTTTCAATTTAGCCTGGGACTGCCAAACAACAATGACGATTACAACCAAAAAATAGCTGGGCATTGTAAGCTGTTATGCCACAGCACTCTACCCAGGGCAACAGCTTGAGGTCTGTCTCAAAAAATAATAATAATAATAACAACCTTGAATGTAAACAGATTAAAATTTCCAATCAGAAGACATAGAGTGGCTGAATGAATAAAAAACAAGACCCAACTATGTTGCCTGCATGAGCCCAGGTAAGCTTTAAGGACACAAACAGTCTGAAAGCACAGGAGGAAAGAAGATGTTCTATGCAAACAGTATTCAGAAGAGAGCAGGGATAGGTATACTTATGTATTTTAAGTAAAAATTATCACAACATAAAAAACATAAAAAAATTATCACAACATACAAAGAAGGTCATTATTTAATAACAAAGGGGTTAAGCTGGACACAGTGGCTCATGCCTATAATCCTAGCACTTTGGGAGGCTGAGGCAGGTAGATTGCTTGGGGTCAGGAGTTTGAGAACAGCCTGAGCAAGAATGAGACCCCATCTCTACTAAAAATAGAAAAATGGGCTCGGTGCCTGTGGTTCAACGGGCTAAGGCGCCAGCCATGTACACCTGAGCTGGCGGGTTAGAATCCAGTCCGGGCCCGCCAAACAACCATGACAGGTGCAACCAAAAAATAGCTGGGCGTTGTGGTGGGCACCTGTGGTCCCAGCTACTTGGGAGGCAGAGGCAGGAGACTCGCTTGGGCCCAGGAATTGGAGGTTGCTGTGAGCTGTAATGCTACAGCACTCTATCCAGGGTGACAGTTTGAGGCTCTGTCTCAAAAAAAATAAAAAATAAAAAATAAAAATGAGCCGGGCACCAAGGCAGGTGCCTGTAGTCCCAGCCACTTGGAAGGCCGAGGAAAGAAGATCACATGAGCCCCAGAGTCTGAGGCTGCTGTGAGCTATGATACCATGGCACTCTACCCAGGGTGAAAGACCAAGACTCTGTCTCAAAAATAAATAATATAATAATAATAGGGTCAATTCATTAAGATGACACAATAATTATACTGTTGACACCCAACAGTAAAGCAGCTAAATACACAATTCAAATATTAAAGGGAATGAAGGAAGAAATAGACAGCAATATAGTAATAGCAGGCCAGGGGAGTGACTCAAGCCTGTAACTGTAGCACTCTGAGAGACCAAGGTAGGAGGACTATTTGATGTCAAGAGTTCAAAACCAGCTTCTTGCTTCTACGCACCAAAGTCAAACCAAATCATTGTTCCTTCTCCTTCAGTGTGAAAGTCCTGGCGTGTGTGCCATGTGCTCTGTAGTGCCGTGACCTACAAGTACTGAAAATCTGTAAGGAGGATGCTGGGACAACACGGAAACCAGGAAATGGAACCGTTGCTGTTCAAAGATATTACCCTCAAATTTACTGCAGAGGAGTGGGAATACTTGGACCCTGCTCAGCAGAGTTTGTATAGATATGTGATGTTAGAGAACTATAGAAACTACAGTGGCACTACCTATTGAGGGAAGCAAATCAGTCTTCTCAAAGCCCCGAAGAAACCCAGTACTTTGGGTATATAAACTGGGTTAAATGTTCCATCAAATGATTCTATAGTGCAGAGTTTTAAAACTGAAGAGGATATTTATGAATGTCATAAATTTGATGAGTTCTTCATTAAAACTTCATTATTCTTACACCAACCGATATTACCTTCACATACCAAAATCTACAACTGGGATAAGTATGGTAACATGTTTATCTAGTCATCCTTGTTTACTGAAAATCAGGATATAAATAATTGGAAGAAACATGACATATCAAATAAAATAGGCCTGTTCCAGAATTTTACCCCAAGTAATTTCTTAGATGTTTACTCTCATGTGGATGAGAGAAATTATCAATGCAATAAACCTGAAAAGACCATGAAAAAAAAAAAAAAAAGAATTCAAGACCAGTCTGAACAAGAGAGAGACCCCATCTCCTCCAACAATAGAAAAATTAGCCAAGTGCAGAGGTGCATGTCTATAGTCCTAGCTACTCAGTAGGCTGAGACAGAAGGGCCACTTGAGCCCAGGAGTTTGAGGTTTCTGTGAGTTATGATGACACCACTGCACTCTAGCCGGAGCAACAGAATGAGACTCTGTCTCCAAAAGAGGAAAAAAAAGGGAAAGAAAAAATACAGTAATAGCAGAAAGCTATTCACTTTTAATAATGAGTAGATCAACAAGACAAAAAATGAATAAGGAAATACTAGACTTGAATTGCACTTCTGATCAAATGTATCTAACAGACATATAGAACTTTCTACCCAACGGCAGTAGAATACACATTTTTCTTTAGTGTATATGGAATATTCTCCAGGACAGATGGCAGGTTAGACCACAAAACAAGTCTTAACAAATTTAAGAAGATTAAAATCATATCTAGTATCTTTTCACCCAACAATACAAAACTAGAAATCAACACTAGTCGTTTCAGAAAATTCACCAATATGTAGAAATTAAACAACATGCTCCTAAACAACCAGTGAGTCAAAAGAAAAAAATCAAAAGAGAAATTTAAAAAATCTTGAGGGAAATGACAATGGAAACACAAAGTACCAAAATAATAATAATAATAATGATAGCAATATAATAATAACAGGCCAGGATGCAATAAAAAGCAGTTCTGAGATGGAAGTATATAGGAATAAATGCTTATATTAAAAAAGAATGATCATAAATAATCTAAAATTATACCTCAAACAACTAGGAAAACAAACTAAACTCAAAATTAGCAGAAGGAAAGAAATGATAAAAACCAGAACAGAAATAAATCAAATAGAAGACAGAAAATCCACAGGAAAAAAACAAACAAACAAACAAAAATAAAATAAAAATGAAGTGAAAAACTTAAAACAGATGCCTTAGAAAGAAAAATTATCATAAGGAACTATTGTGAACAATTACATGCTTACAAATTGGATAATCTAGAGGAAATGGATAAATTCCTAGAAAAATACAACCTACCAAAGATTGAGTTAGAGAGTTAGTATGGAATAAAAAGCCCAAACAAATCAGTCACAAATAAAGAAACCTCTCAACAAAGGACTAGATGGCTTCGTTGATCAAATTCTACCAAATATTTAAAGAATTAATACCAATACTTCTTAAACTCTTCCAAAGAAATAAAGCTAGAGGGAATACTTCCAAGCACATTTTATGAGGTCATCATCATCTTGATACCTGGGCAAAACAAAGACATCACAAAAAAAGAAAACTACAGGTCAATGTCTCTGATGAACACTGATGCAAATATCCTCAATAAAATATTAGCAAACCAAACCTAGCAACACATCAAAAAGATTATACATTATGACCAACTGGAATTTATCCCTGGCATTCAAGGCTGCCTTAACATATATATATCAATCAATGTGATGTATCACATTCATAGAATCAAAGATTAAAAACCATATGATCATCTCAATGGGAAAAAAGCATTCAACAAAGTCTAGTATCCCTTTTTGATAAAAACTCTCAACAATTTAGGTATAAAAGGAAAGTTCCTCAGCATAATAAAGACCATGATGAAAATTTATAGCTAACATTATAACCCACAGGGAAAAGCTGAAAGCTGTTCTACTAAGATCTGGTACAAGGCAAAGATACCCACTATCACCACTTCTTTTTTTTTTTTTTTTTTTTTTTGAGACAGAGCCTCAAGCTGTCACCCTGGATAGAGTGCTGTGGCATCACAGCTCACAGCAACCTCCAATTGCTAGGCTCAAGCGAGTCTCTTGCCTCTGCCTCCCAAGTAGCTGGGACTACAGGCGCCCGCCACAACGCCCGGCCATTTTTTGGTTGCAGCCACCATTGTTGTTTGGCGGGCCCAGGCTGTATTCGAACCCACCAGCTCAGGTGTACATGGCTGGCGCCTTAGCTGGTTGAGCCCCAGGTACCGAGCCACCACTTTTTTTTTTCAATTATTTTTTATTAAATCATAAACACGTAGATCATGTATACATTAATTCATTTATGGGGTACAATGTGCTGAGTTCATATAGAATTAGGAGCATTTACATCACACTGGTTACTATATACCTCGTCTCATTTAATTAATTATTGTGTTAAGACATTTATATTCTATACTTAATAGATCTGACATGCACCCTTGCATTATGGACCATAGGTATGACCCCACCATTCACCCTCCCTTGATCTGACCTCCCCTTTCCCCTCCCGTTTCCCCTCCTTTGCACCAGATTGTTCATTGCAGCTCAATTCATAATAGCCAAGTCATGGAAGACTTGGCCCATCAACTGCCCATCAACCCCCATGAATGGATTAACAAATTGTAGTATATGTATACCATGGAATATTATGCAGCCTTAGAAAAAGATGGAGACTTTATCTCTTTTACATTTACATGGATGGAGCTGGAACACATCCTACTTAGTAAAGTATCTCAAGAATGGAAGAAAACTATTGCCACTTCTATTCAACACAGAACTGAAATTACCAGCAAGAGCAATTAGAGAAGAAAAAGAAATAAAAGGCATCTGAATTAGAAAAGAAGTAAAATTATTTCTATTTGCAAATGGCATGATCCTGTATGTTAAAAACCCTAAAGAGTTCACACATACACCAAAAAACCCCAGAACTGATGAATTCAATAAGTTGGAGGAATCAAAATTAACATACCAAAATCAGTATCATTTTTATATACAAATAACAACCTAGTTGAAAAGGAAATTAAGAAAACAATCCCATTTATGGTATTATCAAAGAAACATAAAATACCTAGGAATAAATGTAACCAAGGATGTGAAAAATTTGTACATTGAAAACCATAAAACTTCAATGAAAGAAACTGAAGACACAAATAAATGAAAAGATAGCCCATGTTCACAGATTGGAAGAATAAGTATTATATACTTATAACGCCCATACTATCCAAAACAATATACAGATTCAATGCAATCCATGCTAAAAGCCAATTGCATTCTTCACAGAAATATAAAAAACAATCCTAAAATTCACAAGGCAACTTAAAACACCCTGAGGCCAAAATCATTCTGAGAATGAAAAACAAAGTTGTAGGTTCCATACTCCCTGATTTAAAATTATATTAAAGTGATTTAAATAACAACTAAAACAATATAGTATTGGTATAAAAACAGGCACATAGACCAGTGAGACAGAATATAGAGCCCCAATCAAAAGCAAACAATTATTGGGGGGAGAGAAAAAAGAACACAGAGCCTAGAAATAAATCCAAACTTATACAGCCGACTAATTTCTGACAAGGGCACCAAAATGACTGCTGTGCCTGCCATATACGGAAAGGGATAAGTATATAAGATGAGGGATATGTTAACTGCTTCACTCTAGTAAACATTTCACTATCTATATACGTATCCTGTAACATCATGTCATATACCTTAAGTATACATAAGAAATTCATTTTTTAAAAATTAACAAAAAATATTTTTAATTAAAAAAATTAACTGACATTGAAAATTATACAGGAAAAAGGGATAATCTCATTACTTTAAATGTCAGCATTTTATAATAAAAATCTGACCATTATTCAGATTTGCTACTTAATGTCTTTTAAAACTGAAGATTAATTTGATGCAAAAATATGCACATTTTGCATGGCTGATGGGAAGTGACATTCAGCTGTCTCTATTCTACTTTAAATCAATTAATATACTTAGTAGATATGAACTATGTGTCACAAAAAAGAAAAATACACTGTTCATTTAGAGACATTCACAATTTGATGGCAGAAAGGGA
The DNA here is from genome assembly GCA_963574655.1 of Perodicticus potto. Classification (NCBI taxonomy): domain Eukaryota; kingdom Metazoa; phylum Chordata; class Mammalia; order Primates; family Lorisidae; genus Perodicticus; species Perodicticus potto. The sequence goes on along the minus strand of CAUYRH010043851.1, from coordinate 15,708 downwards.
GACCAATATATAATTATAATGCAATATAACAAATGCAATTAAAGAGAGGTAAAATAATTACAACACAAAGAAGCAGCAAATATCTAAGCATGGAAACTAGAAAACTATAAGAGAAGACTTGAAAGAAGAGAAAATAATTCAAGCTGAGCCTTTAGAAGTATGAAGAAACTTCTGGCTTTGGCAGACAATGAAGTCTGCCCAATTTCAAATCTCCTTACTCACCCTTAAAACAAAAGACCATAAAACCAATGAAGAGACCAAATAAAACCACATATGTCCCATGCCTTCCACAGAACTAGACAATCAGAGAACCTTCAAACTACCTGTCATAGAAAAATAGACCAAATTTTAACAGAGCTGCTACCACAGCAAGTTTGAAGGTTTAGAAACAGGAAGGGAGGCTTACCAAACACTGAAAATGAATAGAGGGGCATGTAGGATTTAGACAATAGAAGATAAAAACATCCCCAGATAACGTGCAATAATAAAAGCCAAAATACTAAAAATACAAGGTCTGACATTTATGTTCATAAACTTGTCCTAGAAAAAGTGCTACATACTTCATTGCTAAATATGGTGTATCACCTCAGTCACCCTCAAAGTACTCTGCTTGTTCTGGAAGCTATACATGGATGCTAGCACCTAGTCCATCCTTCAAAGCAATTTTAGCACTCTTTTTCTGGAATGACCATCATCAACGTATTACCCTTGATGTCCTGAATGTCTTCCTTTTGGGCCAGGTGCTGTGGCTCACGCCTGTAGTCCTAGCACTCTTTAAGGCCAAGTCAAGTGGACTTGAGCTCAGGAGTTCAAGACCAGCTTTAACAAGAACAAGAGTCTTTATTAAAAATAGAAAAACGGAGGCAAGACAATCACTTGAGCCCAAGAGCTTGAGGTTGCCTTAAGCTATGATGCCATGGCACTCTCTACTCAGGGTGCTAGAGTGAGATTTTGCCTCAAAAAAAAAGCCTTCCTTTCAATATATTCTTTATCTTCAGGTAAAAAAAAGGTCATTGTGGCCAGATCAGGTTAGTAGGACAGGTGTTCCAATACAGCTATTTGTTTACTAGCTAACAATCCCCTCATATACAGTGCCATGGAAGCTGGCACACTGTGTTGATGCAAGAGCCATGAGTTGTTGGCCAAGACTTTCAGTTAAGATTTTCCTGTTTCAGATGTTTTACATGGTCTGTTATGCTTCTCACAGTCACCTGATGATTTTTTTTTTTTTTTTTTTTTTAGCTCTGAACAATTTTATCTTTAAAAAAAAAAAAAAGGAAAGAAAGGAAGAAAAAGAAAATACCCCACAAGGGGTAAGTCGCCCAATGATTTTGATGCACAATTCAACAAATTTTGCAATGTTTTCATCCGTTCTCCTTGTTACTGGCCACCATGAACTTTCTTCATCAGTGGTGCTTTCTCTTCCCTCAGAAAAACATTTACTCCATTTGTACACTGCCCTTTTCTTCCTGGCATCATCTCCATAAACTAGGAATAACATGTCCCTAATTTCACTTCTACTCTTGCCAAATTTATTAAGTAGTTTACAAATGTTTGTTCCTTGCTCTAATTCAAGCTCTGACATTCTTGCCACGGCACACAAAAACACACAAGAACAATAATGAACTCCACTCAGCAAAACACCATCACACACTGACACAGAAACAACTATGAAATGCTGATATATCAAGGCTATGAAAGCTTACCATGTTGTTTGTACAGTGCTGCCAACATAAATGTGCAGTGCCAAGTTCATGAACTTAACCATCAGCCTTCGTAAGTCAGGACTTGGTGCTAAAAGACTGATCTAAGAAAGAGGCTTGAGGGTCAGTCTTCTAGAAGCACAACTTCTGAGGTGAACCAGACAGAGGAAAGGGTAGGCAGAGTTGGAAGCACAGCAGTGAAGGGAAAGAAGGAATAAGAGGGGAAAACTAAGGATCCAATAGGAACAAAAGAAAAATAAGATATACCAATCCCATCCCAACCCCCAGCATCATCCATAAAAGAAAATGAACAGAGAAGGATGCTATAGAATGCTCTAAGTTGGCAATAAACTAGATATACACAAAAAGACAGACCATAGACACAGAAAATTACTGTTAAAAAAATTTCAGAAAATGCTAATCAAAGCATTTCAGGTTTTGCCCTCCACCTTCCAAAAAACAAACAAACCCAAAACCCACAAAGCTGAAGAAAACAGTATTACGACACTCCAAACTGAATTAAAAATCTTCCAGCATCCGTCTCAAAAAAAAATCTTCCAGCAAGCATTTAGGCTGTGGGGGGCAGGGGAAACATCCTGAAGCAGAAATATAAAAACTTAAGAAGAGAAAAAAACAAACAATAAATGAAGAAAGGAAACAAGAGCTGACTGAACTCAAAAAAGAAACAAAAGATACAGACATTTTTCAAATAGACTGTAGGAGGTGATTCCCCCAATGAGGCACAAGGAAAGGAATCTATGAGCAAAGGGATGAGCATATGCATGGCACAACTTGTATACTGGTAAGCTATAAAAAACCCACATGGACAGGCAGCACCAGATCACTGAGAACTTTGAAAGACAAGATGAGGCCTACTGATTTCATCTTCAAAGGCGGAAGGCAGTAAAATGAAGGAGGAAGAGAAAATGTTTTGGTTCAGATGAAGTCAGTTTAGAACAAGTTCTACACATGTACTCAAAGTGTGTGTGCTGCTCAATTATTAATATTTTAGTCCCTTTATTTGTATTCTGCAATTGGATAGATGGACGGATAGTTTAGTAGATAGATGGATAGGAAGATAGTAAACAGAGACACAAACATATAAATAACAACTGTACTTGCACGAACTTGGGTTCTTCCCTAAAGTAGAGCATCAGAAAAGGACCTGTATTTGGTAATTTAACTGGAAGGAGAAGGACCAAAGAGAGTAAACTAGAGAGGAATATAAGGTCACTGCTGTGGATAACTGGAGCTCAATATTGCCAGGACTTTCTGATGAGCAATTAGAATGCTCTTAGAATTATCTGTGCAAAGACAAGGAGAAGCATTTCTCCACTAGCCCTGCCCCCTCTAGTTAAGGGTTGCTGTAGGGGGAGCATTAACTTCTGGCACTTCCAGGCTGCAAAAGCCTACAGGTCGTTTTACCTATATCCTCTGCTAGGTAGGGACAGAGAAGCCCTGGGGCAGAAAGTAAAAGATCACAGTGTGCATGCTTGAGACAAGACACTGCTGGGTCAAGGTGAGTCGAAGCTTGTCTGAAGCAGTTTGAAGATAATGTCAGGCTGATGCTTAAGAGGAAGCTATCACAATATAGCACAAATCCCCTCCTGCATGATCATTGAGTCTTCAAGGAGAAGAGAAGCTAGAGTTGTACAACATAATGGTGGCAGGGAGGAATGTATCTTGAAGTCAAGGGACATGCTAAGATGTTTCTTGTTACCTCCATGCCTGAATAATCTAACAAGAGCAAGGCAACCGAAGGCTCAGATCCTTCAGGGATGAAGGTTTGAAGCATACAAGTAACAATTTGATTGGCTGTCCATCTTTCTTGCCCCATGACTCATTAACCACTGCCCCACATCTTTGTGTGTCAGGACACCCTGAATGCCCCTCTGGCCTATCCTGCTAGGTATATCCAACCTGCTCCTAGGGGTAAGTACCACCATCTGGCTTTTGCCTTTCCAGAATCCTATCACTCCTATGTATACTAGGGAACTTAGTTTCATGGAAGCATCTCCTCTCAGCTGCAACCTGTGTCCCTGCACCAGTTCATTCTTTATGACAGTGGTCAATGAAATATTTTATCTGGACCCTCCTAAGAAAAATGGTCAGATACTGCATTCTCAGTTTCATATAAAAAATCCATTCTAATATTTTCTCTTCTCTGAGACTTCTGACCTCAATACTCTGCCAAAGCAGTGCTTGCACTTTTATCTAATTTATTATAAGTCATATTCATGTCCAAGCTTCAAAAGCCATCCCAGCAGTATATTAGGACCAAGTTACTAGGATATTAAATTCTGAGTTATAAATAGTGCTCCCATGTTAATAAATTCAATGTTAAAATATTCTCCCCTATCCAGCCTTATTTTGCTGCCACCCCTCTTCCATCCAATACCTCTAAGATCCACTTCCCCATATGTTCCTTCTGTTCCTATTGGTACATACTAGCCAGGTCCTGAAATTATTCATCTGCACATTTTCTCTCAGAAAAAGAAAAAAGTTCCTGATTAGAAGAGATTGTGTTTAGTTGCTATTCTAGAGGCCAGAGAGGTACAAGGTAGGACAGATTTTAAAGAAAGCAAGCAAAATCTGTGAGGCATCCATCTCAATGGGATCTTTGCCTGGTCCCCAAATAAGGGAAGGCTATTCTAACAAGGTGTCAATCATGCCTGTGCAGAGGATTCAGGGACATTTAGGGTTCAAGATTCCCTGGTTCATTCACCCAGATGTTGCCTTCTGAGACCTCAGGGTTCTGTTCTTTCCATATTGGCCACCTGTGAAGGCCATATAAGAAGAGTAGAATCACTAAGAATGATAGAGAATAATAAAGGACTTATAAAGGGGTTTGGCCTCACACAGGTGTGAGAGTTAACCAGTCTGTAAGGCTGTTGTTTCCATATCTGAAGCTGAGCCTAAAGATCATAGGGCAGGCAGCTGGACAGAAAAATAAAATGAAATGAGAAGGATCAAGGATAAACTGGAATCTCAAAGAGAAGCTAGGATGAGATCTGTCTCTCACAACCTCAACGATCCGGGTAACCTGCAAGAAACCTGCGCACCCTGCCCAGGATTCTCCAACCTGATGGAGGTGATCGAACAGGAGCCAAGGAGCTGCAGGCCTGGCCCCTGCTCCACACCAACAACATGACACAGCAGATTAGCAACATGTGGGGCTGCAGCAGCACCTAGCACGATCATCAACCTTTAGACGTCAAAGAAATCTACACATCTGCAGCTGCTCCACTGCCTTCCAAATCTCACTCAAAGTATCTCGTGTGACCCATGCTAACCTAGAATTCAGAAGGGAGTTCTGGGAAATGTAACTTCAGTTTAGCTGCAGTTGACACACTTGGGCCTGATTTTTTATATAATCTGTTTCATGGCCACAGGTAATCAGGGTCCTTCCAAATGAGGCCCTCTTTTCACAGTATACCCGCCCTGATAATTGACATCTTGTTTCAAAGGTGTCAAAGCTAAAAGAGATCTGTCAACTCAGAGTCCTTATAATTCCCACTGTCCCTACACCACTCAAGTGGTAAGGGACATAATCCAACCCTTCACTCAACCCCACTCTTCACCTTCACTCAGTGTTAGTCCCGTTTCACTAAAGATTAAGAGTTCTTAGTAACTGTGCTGTCACACATGCCAGGGGTTATTAGCACCCACTCCCACCAGCAATGGGATCCTTATTACAGTCTCACCATGAGGGACCCACTGCAGTATCAGAATTTCCACTCTAGGATTAATACAGAGAAGCAATTATCATCAGCTCCCATATCCCACTAGTTGAAGGATGCCCCCACTGGGACATTAACATCCTTATGCTTCTAGGATGTACATTTGTGCTTGCTAAACCAGCTCCCACCAGGGTCCCAAGCCTCAGAGTAGGAGTCAAAGTCCTGAGACAGAAAGTGAAAAATGTGTACCACATGCTCTTGAAGCTAAATGCCATCAACATGAAATGAGCCAAAACCCACGCAGAACTGTTTGCCACAGCCCACAGCCACAGCCACAGCTGGACTCCCCCAGGGTAAGACAGATAGGAAGGTAAGGTTGTACATCAGAGGTATCAAATACAATGCCCACCTCACAGGGGTGCTGTGAGAACTAAAACAAGTAAAATGCCTGGCAGAGACCTGACACACAAAGCTAAATAAATGCTAGCTATTACTATTAGGTTAGACACTGAACTAAGACCTTAGTAATGACAATGGTGAGCAAGAAACAAAGGAGATCTTTCAGAGTTATAACTGACACAACTGAGAGAACATACTGGTAGGCGGGGAGAATGTAAGAAAGAAGAAAAAATATGGGATGTTTCTAAGTAGGGTCCTGGAAGGATGGTAAATGGCATTGCCACTAAATAAAATATGGAAAGCTGGAAGAAGCAGCATTATTTAACCTGGAAGTCTAAGGTACCTGTGGACTATCTAAATGCTTTATGTTCAGTGAGCTGAACTTGAAAGTAACTGATAAGAAACTCAAGAAAGAGATCTAATCTGAAAATTGATGTTTGGAGCATCATTTAAGCTATGACAATATTTGCTGTCCCAGGAAGAATGTGTACAGTTACAAGAAAAGAGGGCTGACAACGGAGTGTGCCACAAGAAGAGAGACAGCAGCCCATGAAAGGAGATGAAGCAGTCACTGAAGAAGAACAGGCAGAAGAGCAGTCTGTCGCTGGGCAATGGGAGGGCAGTACCAACACCCGAGCCACCACCTGCTCTACAGAAGTTAGATTTGAAGTGAGACACTGTCACTGGATTAGAAAACAGGAAGACATTAGTAACTTTCATTAGAACGGCTTCATGGAATGCTTCAGATGCAACCCTGATGTTTCATCATTAAAAAGAATGAATGAGAGATAAAGAAGCAGAAAGAGCTGGCATAAACTGCTTTTTCCTCCGGTGCAAAGGGGAAAGAGCAATAACTAGAGGGCCACAGAAGATTTCTTTTCTACAAAAAGACTCAATTGTGTTTATCGGAAGAAGCTTAAGGATCAGGTAAAGGAAAAAAAAAATGGAGTGAAGTTTCTGAGGAAATGGAAGACTTCAAAAATAAGTGTAAAGCACTGTTTGACTCAATGATCTTTATATTTAATATGCTTGGATTTGCTTTTAATATGCCAACTAAGAAATATGTACTTAGCATCTCATTTACAGGAACCAACCTGATAAAATTGTGACATAATTTTTTTTATAAAACCTTGCCTTTTCTTACTCAACATTACAAAACATCAGTTTCTTGAACTAATTTAGCTTCAGTCAAAAGGTGACAACCGTATGCAGTGAGAAAAAAATATTTTTCTGCTATTTTAGAATTTTTTTTTGTTTTGCTAGGGGGGAAATAAATTATTTATAAAGAAATTTACCAGATAAGATCTAATTTAGGGGGTGCCCAGTATGATATTAACAGCACCTAACTTTGGAATCTAAACCTTTAACTCTGTTCTACAGAGTCCAATTAGCCCAAGCCTAGGGAAAATAAGCTGGAAAATAAGCTAAAGTGCTAGCACATTCAGGTTCCCTTAACTGCCAGGTGGTAAGCTGTTCTGAAGCTATTTAGATTTGTGGTTGGGCCTTACACCATGACTCTGGACAGCATTCTGCTGGAGGTAGAACAAAGTTATATTTAATATCTGTGTACTTTAAAACAATGCTGCCCACTTTTCTCTATTGCTAAGGTCACTTACCTCAAAGACTGAGTAAAACGGTGGTGTATGAAATGGCAGTGTTTACTTATCCAACTGATTTTGGAATTACATGACTCAGCCAATATGAAAACTGAGTCAATAAGAAAACAAATGCTTATAAAGCAGTAACAAACAGCCTTTTTCCCCCAATACATGCACCAAATAAATTTGACTTAAAAGAAGTGAACTAAATATAAAACACTTCAAAAAGGAGAAACAGAACATTAAGCTTACTAAGAATTTTGGCATGATCCAGAGAACATGTTCAGGGAACTGACCCCTGTGGAAAGCACAGAAGCATCTCAATGGCTATGCCTGGCAATCTCTTTTAGTAAGCTTTTCTTCAACATTCTAAAACCTTTCATTTTATAGCATATAAATCTTCTGGTAACTTTCTGTGCGGTTATCTAGATCTAAGAATTTTTTAAAGACCAGAATAACAATTTTTTAAAAGCAATGAAGCTATTTTTCTCCTCTTGAATAAAGAATTGCCTTTTCTTCACAATTCATAGAGAAGAAGAAAAAAAATCCTGCACTCAAAACTTCCACATATTCCTGCTACCAAATTTATAAATGCACCTGTATCTTCTCCCTCTTCTCCCCCATTATAGTAACAGAAGCAATTCTCTTATCAAAGGGTCCCCTTTCTCAAGGACCCTGACACCATCATCTCTCCCATCTTGTTTGCCAGTCCCTCTCTCTCTCGGTAACAAATCCAGGCTGGTAGTACTTAAGCATACTCATCTGAAAACAAGGAAACCAAAAAACTTTAGCATCACTCATCTGAAAACAAGAAAACCAAAAATAAATCCTCCCTTAATCCCACATTCCTCTCTGGCTAGGTCCCTCTCTCTAATCCCCTCCAGAAGCAAGTCTCTCAAAAGTTGTCTTCAGCTGAAGGCAGTGGCTCATACCTGTAATCCTAGCACTCTGGGAGACGGAGAAGGGTGAATTGCCTGAGCTCAGGAGTTCCGTGACCAGCCTGAGAAAAAGGAGACCCTGTATCTAAAAATAGCTGGGCATTGTGGTAGGTGCTGTAGTCCCAGCTACTCAGGAGGCTAAGGCAAGAGGATCACTTGAGCCCAAGAATTCGAGGTTGCTATGAGCCAAAATGCCACAGCACTCTGCCAAGGGTAACAAAGTGAGATTCTATTTCAAAATTTAAAAAAAAAAAAAAAAAAAAGTTGTCTTCTTGCATTCACTCCTCATTCCAATTCGGCTTCTCCCAACAAATCTCCACCAAACTTTGCTCTGCTAAGGCCATTAGATGGTAAATCAAATATGACTCTCCCATGAAGCACCTTCTTTCCTTGGCTTTCATAACACCAAAACTTTCCTAGCTTTTCTCTTGCTTTTTCTTCTGGCTATTCCTCCTCTGAATCCTTTCTTAGCAAGTCCTTTCTACCCATTCTTTAAATTTTGGAGCTTTTCAGGGCTCAATTCTGAGCCTTCTTCCTCTCTTTTCCCTTCCACAATGGTGGAAGGTGATCTCACCTACCACCTTGGCTTTAAATATCATCTAAATGTCAGTGATGCTAGGATTTTAATCTGCAGCCCAGACCTCTTTTCTGAGCTGTCCATCAAAATATGTCCAAGTCATCTCACAGTTAATTTGTTCTGTTAAAAAACTGGATCCTATCTTTTCTGCCCATCCCTATGTGCATCTCCTCTGGTTTATCATCTGTGAATTCCAAGGCAGAATTCCAAGGTGACCCCAGTGATGTTAGCCATTACATGATCTCATCCCCCTGAGTGAAATTTCATTCTTATGAAGGGATTTTACAGATGTAATTAAGTAACCAAATCAACTGACCTTATGATAGGAAAATTATCTCAACCGGCCTGATGTGATTCATCTTGATGAATCCCTTTCAAGCAAGGCCCAAAGGTCAGAGAAGGAGGTACAGAAGTTAGATAGTCAAAGTTTGGTAAGGATTTGACACACTTTTTTCAGTTTAAGGAGCCACATGAGGAGAACACAGGTAACTTCTGGCTGATAGCCAGCAAGGAACCTGGCTAAACTAAAGGAACTGAATTCTACCAACAGTAAGAATGAGCTTGAAAGTGGATTTTTACCCAGAGACTTCACACAAGAACTCAGTCTGGCAAACACATTGATTTTAGTCCTTAGCAGAGAAGCCAGCCATTCACAAGGACTTATAACCTTCTGAACTAATAAACGAGTGCTGCTAGGGCAGCGCCTATGGCTCAAAGGAGTAGAGCGCTGGCCCCATATGCTGGAGGTGGCGGGTTCAAACCCAGCCCCGGGCAAAAACTGCAAAAAAAGAAAGAGTGCTGTTTTAAGCTGCTACATTTGTAGTAATTTGTTATACAATAATAGGAAATTAATACACCATCTCAATAAACAGCATCTTCAAACACATGTTTACTCCAGCCAGAAAACCCTCTCTCAATATACCAGGTTTTGCTGATTCTATCTCCTAAATACATCTCAAATACATTAACAGTCCTTAATCTCAACTGTTACCTAATCCAACCCTTATATTCCATTTAAACTTCTGCAATCCTTCCCTAACTGGTGTCCCTTCAAACACTCTTTCCACTCTCCTCAGGAGTCATGTTTGTTTTTACAATGCAAACCAATCTCATCACTCCCCAACCAAAAAATCCTTCAAAGGCTTCCTGTTACACCTGGTGGCCGAATGAATACCTTGTCATAACCTACAAAGCTGTGCATGAAATGACTGGCCCAGGCTACCTTTTCAGCAATGTTTCCTGTGATTCTCTTACTTTGACACCCATGCTCAAGCCAGAAGCCTTTCTTCCAGTAACCTCAGTGTGCCAAGCCATTTCCCACGTGTGGCTTCCCTTAACAGAAATGCTTTGTCCCAATCCCACTCCCATACCCAAATCCTCAGCCTGTGATATCCAGGGCCTCAGCTTAAACATTACGGCTTCACAGAAGCTTTTCCTCATCCCTCACACAATGTGCAATTGCCCTGTTTGGTTCTCTCACAAAACTCTGCACTTCTTTTTTTTTTTTTTTGAGACAGAGCCTCAAGCTGTCACCCTGAATAGAGTGCTGTGGCATCACAGCTCACAGGAACCTCCAATTCCTGGGCTCAAGCAAGTCTCTTGCCTCCACCTCCCAAGTAGCTGGGACTACAGGCGCCCACCACAACGCCCGGCCATTTTTTGGTTGCAGCTGTCGTTGTTTGGCGGGCCAGGGCTGGATTCGAACCCGCCAGCTCAGGTGTATGTGGCTGGCGCCTTAGCCCGTTGAGCCACAGGCGCCGAGCCAAAACTCTGCACTTCTTAACGGAGTTCATCACAATTGCAATCATATGCTTAGTTCAGCGGTTCTCAACCTGTGGGTCGCGCCCCACAGAAACTGTATCAAAGGTCTGCCGCATGGGGAAGGTTGAGAACCACTGGGTCAGTGGGTGATTTGGTAATTATGTATTTAAGGTCTTTCTCTTAAGTATTATTCAATAAAGGCAGCAGCCTTTATTTATCCTACTAAATAAAACCCAGCACCTACTACGGTGGCAGACACACACTCAGGAAGTCAATAAATCTTACAGATGAATATAACTGTGGCTAATTTGCCCAACTCATATATAGCAAAATTAGGTCAAAGTGACAAGTTTGATTTGTGTATGGCATTCATCAGATTTGTTCTTTTCTAGCCATAATTATGACGTTTCCTATTAAACAAGTGACAGGATAAAGAGAAAACACAGGTAAGAGCATGGAGTGGTCCTGTTAAGACTCAGTGTTCATGTTCTCTGCATGCAGCAGCATATCTAGATAAGAAGTGCTATGCTATCCTATTAACATAGTTTAAATAATTTTTCCTTTAGGAAGAGCACATAACTCACTTCAGATTATTGTTGATGTGGTTAGAGGAGCAAGTGCTTCAGTTGAAGATTTTCTAGGTAATGATGGGATAATATTCAACTTTTGTAGGAAACGGTGTGGTGCAGACACACCTGTATATGATTTCTACCTTTTTGCCTTTAGAATTCTTTTAAGTATACCCCTATTTTATTGATTTGTCAATATGTTTTATAAAAAAAATTCTTCTAATTAGAGACCTTTACTCCTTTTTCAAAGAAATATGAAAATAGCATGAACATCATATGACAAAAATTTTATGTAAGAAGCAAAACCCTGGATTGAAAGCCAAATACCTTCTTGTATTTTCCACATAACTAATGGTATATGTTTTCATATATAAACGTACTTAATTATATATTTACATGTTCCTTGCCTTGGTCTAGAAAAGAGTAAGGCAAATTACTAGAATTTGAGGCTAAGAAGAATGAATACGAGTACCAATAGCACAAGGATGAGACTCAAGACGCAAGTCAAATCATAGTCTGAGGTAGTGGAGGCCTGAGATTCGAAACTTTCTAACCACCAACCTGATGGAAGAGTCTGCTGAGGGACCCACTTCAGAGCATTCCCATGTAAAACAGAACACCTGGTGAAAAGCAGCACAGCCAGGCTTGGCACCAAGATCAGAAAAGAACATCTCCTTGGGGATTCCTTAAAGAGGACACCATTCTTCTACAAAGAATGGGACTTGTTACCATTTTCTGCTAAAATATGTACTTGCTTAAATAACTGAATGCTTCACATTCTGTTACATGTATCACACTCAGTCATCCATACCTGGGGCAAAATTATCTCTTGGCTCATCTAATCTTAAGGTGTGTAAGTTTCCTATTGCTATAGTAAAAAATTAATGTGAACTTGAAGGTTCATGAAGAACACAAACTTGGTTTTTTATGGTTCTGCAAGCCAGAAGCCTGAAACTGGATATTAAAGAGCTAAAATCAAGGTGGGAGCAGAGCTGTGTTCCTTCTGGACACTCTAGGGGAAAATCTGTTCTCTGGTCTCCACAGGCTGCCTGTGTTCCTTTAGCTCATGTGTCCCCTTCCAGCAATGGCATCACTCTGCTTTCTGTTTCCTCATCACATCTCCTTTTGTTGTTTTGTTTTGAGATGGAGTCTCACTTTGTTGCCCAGGCTAGAGTGCCATACCATTAGCCTAGTTCAGAGCAACCTCAAATTCATGGCAAGCGATCTTGCCTCATTCTCCAAAGTAGAGTAGCTGGGGCTCAATGCCTATAGCTCAGCAGCAGAGGGTGCCAGTCACATACACCAGAGCTGGCAGGTTTGAATCCAGCCCAGGCCTGCCAAACAACGACGACAACTACAACCGAAAAATAGCCAGGCATTGTAGGCCCAGCTACTTGGGAAGCTGAGGAAAGAGAATCACTTAAGCCCAGGAGTTTGAGATTGCTGTGAACTGTGATGCCACTGGCACTGTACCCAGGGCGACAAAATGAGAATCTGTCTCAAAGAAAAAAAAAAAAAGTAGAGTAGCTGGGACTACAGGTGCCCACCACAACACCCGGCCAATTTTTCTATTTTTAATAGAGACAGCATCTTGCTCTTGCTCAGCTGGTCTAGACCTCAACTGATCTACCCGCCTCAGCCTCCCAGCACGCTAGGATTACAGGTGTGAGCCACTGTGCCTGCCTGACATCTCTTTCCTTCTGATTCCACCTTCACATCACCTTCTCTGACTTGGGCCCTACTGTCTCCCTTTTCTAAAGCCCCGTATGATCACTGGACCAACCTAGATAACTGAGAATAATCTCCCCAGGAATAATCTCAGGATACTTAACCTCATTTGCAAGGTCTCTTTTGTTATATAAAGCAGCATATTCATGGGTTCCAGGGATTAAGATGTAAACAAGGGGTGGAGGTGTCATTATTCAGCCTACTACACAAGACTTCAATTGATTTACCTGTTTGTAAAGATGGTATCAGAAAAATCACAATTGGAGTCACAAATGGAAAACTTAATCAAAAGGTTTTTTAAACACAAGAGTTAGTGATAAAATACTTTTAAGTACCCAATTCACTTTCTATATTCTATTTTATATGATATATAAAAGTATTATTTACACAATTTTGTCAAGAACACACTGATTACATAAAAAGAAGCAGACCTACACAAAACTTGAGTGTGAAATAAAACAACTGCAATACCAAGCACTATACTAAAAATCAGTAACTTTACCTCCTTCTTCTCCCTCTTCCTGAGAGGAGAGGATGCCTGCTGAGACAGCCAATTCACTCACAACTTTAGGGATGTATAAATTATAGAGAACTTATTTGATTTTTGGAGGAACAGCAATACCTGAATCGAGAGGGATACTGCTAAAAACAAATGTAATGAGGGCAAGATTCTATTTTCAACCCTATTCATCTTCTCTGACAAACAAGATGACTGTAGGAGTGATCATACTTTCAAGGTGCATAGAGAGATCTGTAAATTACAGGAACTCACAGGAGATAACTGTGACAACCCCTCCCTCCCACAGCATTTTAGGATTGACTTCTCTCAACAGTGTATTTAATGGAGAAGCTTCAACCAACACATGATATTATTGTTAGATTTTCCCTAGAGGAGTTTTTACCATGAATCAGCTTCTTTTTCACAGGGAAAAATCCAATCTTGCCCATCAAACCACTTACATCTCCTTGCTTTGCAGTAGAAGTTAATGCTGGGTCTACTATAACGTTAGACTTACCACCTAAGGTTTTTCCCCCTACAGATTATAAATACAATATACACTTGAATCCCCATTGACTTAAGAGCTAACATGTCATTATTCGCCCCAAGAGATCATTTTCTTAATCTCGTGGTAGAAAGTTAAAGGAATTTTCTTTTAAGGTCTGGGCTCTAGGGAATCAAGTTAGGGTATGATCAATAACCTATTCAGATTTCAACATTCTCAATGCAATCTATAAAATTAAAGATAGCGCACAAGTTCTATCTACTCTTCTCAAAGTAAGGAAAGTGTGAAAAAAGGGACAAGTACTATAAAAAATACACATATATAATCATGTGTCACTTAACAATGGGGAGAAATGCACTGTTGGGCAATTTTATAGTTGTGCTATCATAGAGTGTACTTACACAAAACTAGATGGTACAACCAACTACATACCTGGGCTACATGGTATCTAGCTTAGCTATTGCTCCTCGGCTACAATTCCATATAACTTGTTACTGTACCGAATACTGTAGACAACTGAAACGTAATGTTAAGTATTTATTACCTAAACACATCTAAACATAGAAAAAGTACAGTATTACAATCTTACAGGATCACCATTGTATGTAGCACATGACTGTATATCATTGAAATCTTTCAAAGTATCTTACTATACACAGGTAATAGTTATGTTCCCAAAGAGTTAATCATATAAATCATTCACAAAGCATCAGGCAATCGTCATCTTTCAATGGATTCAATATGAATCCTTTGGTAAAAAAGAATGATCTTTTAAAAGAATGATCTTTGGTAAATCACACTCTTAATGTTTACCTATAGCCAGATTTCCACAGAAATTCCACAGAACACCTTTAATGCTGGTAAGTACTTTGCACATCACTTAGTTTAACATCTTTACTTTGTGAATGAGAAAATCTGGGCTCAGAAAGGCAAAATGATTTATCCCAGATCACACAGCAAATCAGGGGCAGAATTAGAACTACACTCCACCCTCTACGTCTGTTAAATCTACTTAAAAGATTCTAAATATGGATGCCTGTAACCAAACTGGTAAGATCCTTAGTTGATGGCAGAAATCAAAGAGTATTTTGGGGAAATGAGACGGAGACATCACACACACACACTCACACACACACACAAACACAACCCTACAAACAAATATCTCTTTGGAATATAAACAGAAAAATTCCTAACAAAATACAAGCAAACTGACTCTAAACACAAATAAGAAGGATTATATATCATGGCCAATGAGATTAATCCAGAAATGTTAATTTTTTAAATCCAAAAATTAATTAATATAATACACTACATCAACAGAACAACAACAACAAAAAAAAACCACATAATTATCTCACTAGATGCAGAAAAAGCATCTGTCAAAATCCAACATCACTTCACTATAAAAACACCTAAACAGGCTCGGAGCCTGTGGCTCAACAGGCTAAAGCGCCAGCCACATACATCTCAGCTTGAGGGTTCGAATCCACCCTGGGCCTGCCAAACAACAATGATGGCTGCAACCAAAAAATGGCCAGGCGTTGTGGCAGGCACCTATAGTCCCAGCTACTTGGGATACAGAGGCAGGAGACTCGCTTGAGCCCAGGAAATGGAGGTTGCTGTGAGCTGTGATGCCACAGCATTCTATCCAGGGTGACGGCTTGAGGCTCTGTCTCAAAATAAAATAAAATAAAATAAAATAAAATAAATTGGTTAATACTTTCTCACCATTAACCATCATAGAGTAGTGT